>CAXKVI010000005.1:110918118-110970618 GCA_964058755.1 Campiglossa producta
ATGCATAAACTTTTGTTGTTATTGTTATTGTATTTGCTGCTTTTGATTTTTTTGCAATGGCTTTTGAAATTAATTAACTGTTGAAATTTTTAAGTGCACAGCTCTACTGCACATGGCCAAGTTTTTTGCTTCACTCTTATGAAACACTCTATTATCGAGAACAAGGATAGCTAATTCAAGCAGATTTGAGGAATTTAAAGGTGCAATGAGTAATTCCAATTAATGATATTTTTTACGTGATGTCCTACGAGATGTCAATTGTCAGACTTCGACCAGAACATACCAGTTATCTACTATACCCGAATCATACTGGTACAGAAAATTCTAGTTGTATACTAGTATTTTTCTCACTAGTACGGCGTTTCGCTGCAGGGTCGGTTCAATAGGGTGTGTCGACTGGGTTCAGTTGTCATTATGCAAAATTTGTGGCCCTTAAAACAGAACTATTAAAAATTTTATGTTGTCAACATGATTTCACAATTTAGCTTCGGTTTCTATGGGAGCTAGAAGTTACCCTGTTTGCGAGTTAGGTACTTCACTATCACATTTCTTGTGATTTGAGGTGCTTAATAAAAAAAATCTAAGAAATAAATTTTGCTCCACTTTTTAGGACCTTCACCCGACTTTTGAATTCATAACTAACGGGATTAGGTAGTTCCGACGAAACAATTCATTTCAAGGATTTCTGAAGAGAAAAGTATTGAAATTAAAGAAGATTTGAAAAAATTGAACTCTTTTTATCTAGAAAAAAATATTTTTTTTTTTTCAATTTTACACCAAACAACATTTTTATCTTTAAACTGTAGCTATTACTTTCAGATTGTTGAGTGAAAATTTTGTTTACTCATTTTTCTAAGCACAAGTTCTACCGCTATGGCAAGCGAAACCAAATTTTTTTTTTTAACCCGCCCTTATGTGCATTTTTATTTTGTTCTTAGTTCTTCGTACTTACCGTTCGATTTCCCAAATTCTTCACACGACATGTCAGTTTTACTGTCTTGCCTACTAATCCCGTTATATTTTGCGCCACTGATGTATCAAATGTCGGGCCACCTGTGCCGGGTGTAGGCAGATCTTGCAGGAAGTCTGTGAAGAAACGTTTCGAAGCGCCCTCGAGTGATCCTAAAAAAAAATAAGAAAAATTCACAATCAGGTTTAAGAATATATGTATTTGTAGAAAAAAATTCTAAGCAGCACATCCGAAGTTGAAAGAGAAGATCATAGCAAAAATCTCTTTGGAGGTTGCTGATGATAGCTTGTAGGTTTATCCAGCCATCGGTTGGATTTTATATATTATTTTTTTTTTAGGATTTTCAGAACCGCTAATTTTAACGCTATATTTATTTTATGAAAATATAGAAAAGGATTTTTTAATTTGATCATCATCATTTATTGGCTCTTACCCGCCTAAGCAATTTTGTCCTATCAAAACACGCCAGTCATTACTTTTCAGTGATAACTGAACTCTGCTGCCGAATTTGTGTGGGAATAGGAAAATCTTTTGGGCTGAAGCTTCTTTGTCCATTCGCATAACGTGACCCGAATTCCCGAATTTTAAAAAATGCGAGTACGTAAAAACTACTAAGGCAACCTTTTTCGAAAGTTAACCATTGTTAACTTAAATCGTTCCTGCACAATGCTCTATACAAGTTGTCCGATAATGTGGAATATCGTACCAGTGACAACCAAAACTATAAAATATTTATCCCAGATTTTTGAAGTTAACTTCTTAGGCGGCGATATGAAGCTTTGATTAAGAGTAAAATTTGGGAAAATGGCTGATGATGCAACGGAAAGAGAAATTGTAGCAGACTTTCAGGCGTAGGCGATATTTCACCAAATCAAATAGGAGGTGAAATTCTAGGATGTGGCTAACATTGCACAAATTGTAATACGTATTTAGGCCGAGCAGAGCAGGGTTGCCACCTATCCCAATTTTTGTTAAATATAGAGCTAGATATACCAATATGGGTACCAAATGAAAGGTATTTTCGACCGTATTCTAACTCAGATAATTTCAAGCAGGGCTGCCACTTAGGGTTGCCACCTAACCGCAATTTTTTTTTTTTTTTCGAATATCTCGGGAACTGCTTGACCGCTTTGAATAAAATTTGGCATATAGAAAATTGTATTTATTCTAAGATTCGGGTTCCCTCTCTTCTGCTCCTCCTCGTAAGCCTACTGATGAAGCTGTTACACCCATTATACCTTCTCTTGTGCTTTCAACCGCCGATTGCATCCATTCATCTACGTCGGATAATTCTGCTGTTTCTGCTGTTGATAACAACAGTATACCGCAACCTCAAAGCGCTAATACAGTTCAAAACAATAACATTGAACCGACCACTCCATCCGCTTTTACTGCAAATAGTGAGTGGCAAACCGTACCGTTAAGAAATAGGCGTAGTCGTGATAAGATAATACCAACAATTCCGATGAATGGAATTCTGCGGTAAATCTCGAGTCTGCGTCTGGGCGTTCGCCCAACCCGGCCCCGCAAACCGATGTTATCAGGATGGTCAGTGGAGTTCCACCGCGAAGGGCTATTTTTGTTTCAAGGCTGCTGCCGTCGTTGACTCGAACAGATATCAAAATGTACGTTTGCTCCAATTTTGGCGTTGCCCCTACTAGCAACAAGTGTCTACAAATTTAACTTCAAGTATGAAAGAGATGTTTCATCTTTCAGAGACTTAGTTCCAGACTCATTTTTCGACAGGGTACTTGACCCTGCATTTTGACCTAAACACTCTTTTGTACTTTGGTACACAGACAAACAGGTGTTGCCAATTAGGGCGGCTTACAGGGTTGCCACCTATCCCTATATTTTTCAAATATAGAGCTAGATATGACAATATGGGTATGAAATGAAAGGTATTTTCGACCGCATTCTAAGTAAGATTATTTCAAGCAGGGTTGCCACCTAACCGAAACTTATTAATTTTTTCGTATATCTCGGGAACTGCTAGACCGATTTGGATAAATTTGGCATATAGACAACTTGATTCATTATAAGATTATGTACATGGTTGTTGCCACTTAGGGCGGTTTACAGGGTTGCCATCTATCCCAAGTTTTTAAATATGGTGCTAGATATGCCAATATGGGTATCAAATGAAAGTTATTTTCGGCCGTATTCCAAATATGACAATTTCGCGCAGGACTGTCACTTGGGGTTGCCACCTAACCGCAATGTATTTATTTTTTTCGTATATCTCGGGAACTGCTGGACCGATTTGGATACAATTTAGCATATAGACAACTTGATTCATTCAAAGATTATGTACATGCGTGTTGCCACTTAGGGCAGTTTACAGGGTTGCCATCTATCCCAATTTTTTAAATATGGTGCTAGATATGCCAATATGGGTATCAAATGAAAGGTATTTTCGGCCGTATTCCAAATATGACAATTTCGCGCAGAACTGTCACTTGGGGTTGCCACCTAACCGCAATATACAACCCCTTTTACAACTCTTCTTCCTATCTTTCTTCGCCTTCACACTATCTCCCTCCCTTTTGCTCTGCATTGCCCTCTTTCCTTCTACCACGCCCCTCTTCCTCTATATCCCATTTTTATTGGCTCCTGTTAATTTGGTCCTTCCCGGAAGTGAGAAATTGTGAATCTGAACCATTATCGAATACACCTTATTCATATTTCGTTATTTTTGAATTTAAGAATTTAACTTCTTTCACGTGTACTGGTTACACGCCGTTTTTTTTCTAACCACCACATCTCTTTATTTTCACTTTCCCTTTTGACGTCCATAAGTAGCTTTGTAAACTCCAAACACCCACTTGTGGCCAACAAATATTAAATGAGTAAGCGATTTAGATAAATTTGCTTGTAGTAATGACAACACGCTTAAGGGATTCAACTTCTATTATTATGTTTTTTTAGCTTTGTGTGCAAATGCATGCAATTTGCATGTGCGCTTGAGTGAGTGAGTGAGTTTGTGTGTGTGTGTTTGCATTGTTTACAAACTTTAGCAATTATGAATTATAAAGTGTTAATGTCAGTTATTGTATAATGACTAAGTGTTGTCAACACGTACGGTGTTGAATAATGGACACAACAACAACTACACGAATTACACTAAAGTACAATTAGGGGGAAATAGCAGCCGCCTTTTATGTTGCTGTGTTTGTGAGTACAACTAAATGACAACAGAATACTCAAAGTGGACATACATAAACACATACCACAAATAAAAAAACTAATGATAACAGCTAATGGCACAAAGGGGAAAGGCAAATGGATAAGGTAACCCCTGAAGCGCAAATATTGCAAAAGTTGGTTGCTATGCGAGACACGTTGCATGTTCGCCCCACAGCTAAGGGCGTTAAAAAAAACTGTAAATGGGGTTAACAAAAACAAACAAACGACCAACAGGCGGTTGGAGATTAGCGATTGGCGTCGAGCGTTTGTACACAATGCGATAAACAATGGCTGCTACAACAAACACAAAGCCAGTTAATATCGTAAGCAAGCGTTTAATGGATTTGTGGCATGCCACAACTACATAAAAACTATGTTGAGGGCTGTGATTACAAGTGGAGCGTGCAAAAATTAACTTATCATAAGCATGTGGTTGGTTGTGTGTTTGCGCTCTGGAAAATAATTATAAATTTAATTGTATTTTCAACAGTGAGGCGAATGCCATTAAATCTAAAAAAGCGATAATGGAAGCGATTTATTATAATGGTTTGAGTTTAGGGCTAATCCGAAGTCTTAGATATTTATGTATGTAAATAAACAACATAAGAAACCTGATTGAGGAGAGAACAAAAATAATAATATCTCCCCGATTCTAAATATCCGCACGGAATTCTTTCCTTACGGAATTTTCTATTTGCCCGAAAAATTTCCGCCAATTCTCTTTCGATAGTAAAAAAAAAAATTGGCGCAGAGGAGTTTCGTATTTTCGAAAGCAGCTGTTGCTGTTTGACATTTTTTTTTGGGACTTATTTTTTTTTTAAGTAAGTAAGAATGAGAAAAATTATAGTTTTTGACAAAAATTGGTTAAATTAATAATAAAAATGCATAGTACAGCCTTCGGAATGGTAGTAGAAGATGAAATGGAAGATTCTGTAGCACAAAAGCCTCCACAGGGGGCTATAAGAAGAAGGTTACGCGATAATACGAACCCACTTTCTTTGGTGAAGGCGGAAATAAAACGGGTGTTGGAAAGGATGCAGAAGAGTAGTTTCAATTTAGCAGTTCAAGAGATGTAAAGTATGATGGGGTGACACACCACAGGCAGGGCATGTGCCTAAAATGGTGTTGTTCAATTTGGATAATTATGAGCTTTACCTGTTGTAATAGATACCCAGGCCGAAATTTGTTCCTCCTTTTATTTTATTTTATTTTATTTTATTTTATTTTATTTTTGGCGGCCGCCGTGGTGCAGCGGTTAAGTGTTCGGCCTTCTACACCAAGTCGTGGCGGTTCGATGCCCGACAAAAGTAACATCAAAAATTATTTAGAAAAACAATTTTTCTAAACGGGGTCGCCCCTCGGCAGTAGTTTGGCAAACTCTCCGGGTGTATTTCTGCCATGAGAAGCTTCTCAGCAAAAAAATTCATTTGCTTTGCAAGTGCCGTTCGGAGTCGGCAAAAAACTGTAGGTCCCGCCAACTTGTAGAAAAACTCAAAAGCAACACACCACAAGTTGGAAAGAGAAGCTCGGCTAAAAATCTCGTTAGAGGTTATGATAACCTGTTGGTATATCGTTATTTATTTTATTTTATTTTATTTTATTTTATTTTATTTTATTTTATTTTATTTTATTTTATTTTATTTTATTTTATTTTATTTTATTTTATTTTATTTTATTTTATTTTATTTTATTTTATTTTATTTTATTTTATTTTATTTTATTTTATTTTATTTTATTTTATTTTATTTTATTTTATTTTATTTTATTTTATTTTATTTTATTTTATTTTATTTTATTTTATTTTATTTTATTTTATTTTATTTTATTTTATTTTATTTTATTTTATTTTATTTTCTTTTATTTATTATTTTTTGAATTTGATTTCATTTTATTATATTTTGTTTTATTTTATTTGCAGAGAATGGTATGATTTTTGACATTTTTTTAAATCCTTCCTAGCCTGGAAAAGGAGTTTAGAATTCAATTAGTTTCTAACATAAATGTTTGTTGGGTTGAAAAATATAATTTCAACTACATAAAAGTAATTACAACTGCTTTTCGAGAACTGCTAAGCAACTCATTATTTTTTCTTTCATATTTACTTTTTCTATTTCTAGCAAAAGCAGAAACAAGTGCTTAATGGTATTGTAGTTACATGCATGTTATAGTTGTTGCTGGATTTTATTGCACTGCTTTATTACTATTGCGTGCTTAGTCGCGTTATTGAGAAAATTTATTGCGCCAATCAATACGTTTGATTTCTTGAGTAAATGAGGTAAATACTAATGAAGCTTTACAAGAAAACAGTCGCTGACTCTAGTTTTGGAACAATGGAAATAACAATATCAAACATAGCGTGAGTTCGTGTAGTTTCAAAACCAGCTACGAAAAATTAATGAACAAAATTTTGGTTATATTATTTGAACTCAAAACAATTAAAGGTCACATTTGATACATAACTGTATATATTTTACATAATCAATAATACACCCTACATTTGTTACTTCGAGAATAAATAAATGTTTGTAATTAACAGGCATGCAAACTGCGAAGAAAGCTTGCACTCACACAACACCTTTAATTAAATTTGCACACAAGCAAAGCTTTACATAAATGAATATAATTTTTCATGCATGAGTGTGTCTGTGTCTTTTCTATCCCTTGCTGAAAGTTCAAAGCTCAATTAATTGCATGCAATAACATTATATGCTGTATTTTGTTGTTTTCTGCAAATGCTTGCAGCATATGACAGGTTAATGGTCAAAAGATCGAACATGTGTTGGCGTGTTGTTGTGCGCTTGGTAAGCAAGAAAATCAAATTAACACCACAAGTGGCAATAATAACAACAAATTCGGAATTTTAGTGACCTGCTGCATGCAACGTAATTCGACAAAGAAAAAAGTTTATAAAATTAATGATTAAATACATAGTGTACATGCCCCTTGGCAATGAAGTTGGCAGCTTGTATGTATGTAAGTAAATAACTGTATTTTAGACTGACCAAAAACTAAAGTTGTCTTATTTAAACGAATACCCTCTAATTTTGAGCATGATGCTCCAAAAACTATCCTGACAAAGTTTTATGCAATTTGGACCAAGGCAACCCGTGCCGACTTGCAGTTGAAAGTGATTAGTAAAATCTTACTGCATTAAAATGCGTTTTGGTAATTTAATGATGAATGTACTCGTGTTACTCATAAGGATATTTCGATATTTTTTTCTGTACCAGTTGCTCAAGGTATCAAGCATCTAAAATTTTAGCGCATTCCAAAAACTAGGAATACTAATATATAAAATAATTAGAATATAGATTATTTTATTTAAATTATTCTTTAAAAACATGGAATTAATATCCTTTAAAATTATTATCCATTAGAAACTAATTTTACAATATGGGTATCAAATGAAAGGTGATCATGACAGCCTAAATCTAGTGTAAGTTTTATTTCTATATCTCAATCTGTTTCGGAGATATCAACCAAAACTGGATTAAAATTTATTCGAGCTTTTTTTACTTGAATAACTAAATGTTACTCATACGCCGTGTATGACCTATAAAAAGTGTACTAGTTATAATTGCAAAATTTCAAGATATACACAATTATTTTGTAGGAAAACATATTATTACGCAATCTACTAAACTACTTTTGAAATACCAATGTCGTTTTCTCGTGAATGCGTTTTTTTTCAATATCCTGGTAAAGGATCCTGTGGTCCTCATAAAAATTCAAAGGTGGAAATTTGTCGCACAGTCCAATTTTTTGCAAACTTAGTATAAGCTGCTAGATAAAACTTTAACTAACAAGTAAGGAAGTCTAAGTTCGGGTAAACCGAGCATTAAATACCCAGCTGTAGTTTTCATATGATTTTCGAATTATTCCACTCCGGAAGTGGGCGTGGTTGGGAAGCGATTTCGTCCATTTACATCAGGTATACTCCTTGTTATGCTAGTAAACCTTGTACCTCATCGTTCTACCGTAATCAGTTTAAAGATTATGAACCGTGAAATTTTCAAATATGCCTCACTTAAAAGTGGGCGGTGCCACGCCCACTATACAAAATTTATGGAAAAATGATAAGAGAATCACCAGGGGGATTCACCTATAAAAGTATATCATTTTAGCCATTTCAGCTACCGAGATAAAAGGGGGCGCGGTTATCATCCGATTTCGCCCATTTTTAATAGCTAATAACCACCTTGCCAGAAAGTAACCTGTATACAAAATTTCATGCAAATATCTCAATTTTTACTCAAGTTATCGTGTACACGGACAGACGGACGGACGGACAGACGAACTCCTCTTTTCAACCTACGAACTTTCGATTACTTTGTGCCGTTACGTAGTACCGTTATGTGGACAAAATTATAATAGCCTTGTACTAGTTCTAGTACGCTGGGTATGTTCCAAAGCTATGTAAGCAATTTAATTCATTCAATATAAGCACGTTTTAAATTCATTATACTTCCTTTTACTATGCCATAAAAGTTTATAGATCTTAATAATAATTAATTTTATTATTACTTCATAAACCGAAAGTTTTAGGATTTCCTCGCTTTTTATTGAAGTCATGCTTCCGCCGGATGAGAGACAGTAATATAAAAGTTAACTATGTGAATATTTTTTTAAACGACATTCCAACGTTTGTACTTATCCACAAATGAGAGTAACGGCAGTAAATGTCGAACTAAAAATTTCACTTGATTTCCTTGAATCCTATATGTAAGTATATGCGCTTTAAGACGAACAACTTTCACATTTAGTTGCGGAATGCTTCGGCCACAGCAAGGGATTCTGTAGAAATTCCGCAACAATAATTACAATGCGACGACCTAAATTTGCTGTGAAAGTTATTTGATGATTCTAAATGCTAGGAAATGTTACCAAGGCTGAGTATTATATGCAATTTAACTGAAAATTACAATTTGCTAAGGCTAAGTGCCAAAGGAATAAGCAAATAGATGTACACACATACACTCATGAAAATACGCACATGTAAATACTTTAAATTGGAACAGGCTCAAGTGCTAGCAGATATATCAGTACCACAACAACATGCAGACAACATTGATGCAGTTGCTATAATTGAGCCAACTAACAGACGACGAATCGTACGCGAATGACTACGTTAATGATAAGCTCGCAAAGTTGGCTACAGCTGTTTATATAGAATTTTACATAAACATCAACATGCATAGATAGATACATATATGTAGATACATATATACATTAGGGTGATTCAAAAAAATGTCGACTTGGTCTTACCCCCTAAAAAGGTGGTAGAGGTATTGATGAGAAAATATGCCTTGCAAAAAATTAGCGCTCTAACTTAACCCTTAGCTACATTCCGTGCTCCTGGAGAAGTGCCACGGTAGTGTTTATTCCTAAGGCGGGAAGGAGCCCAAGGACTATAGGCCGATCAGTCTCTCATCCTTTGTGCTCAAAACCTCATCCTTTGTGCTCAAAACCTGCTACTATTGATAGCAACCTGATCTGTAGCTATCAGCATGCATACACCAAAGGGAAATCTACAGAAACTGCGCTTCACAGCCTAGTTTCTTTTATTGAAAAATCGCTGTATGAAAAGGAGTACTGTCTTGTGGCGGGAAGGTAGTGGCATATGCAGACGACTTAGCTATAGTATATAGGGGCAAATTCCCACAAACCCTGTGCGACTTGATGCAAGTAGAACTGCGAGAGGTTTCCACATGGTGCTCGCGCTGCGGACTGAGCATCAACCCGGGAAAAGTACACAGCTAAAAATTTGAACCTAAATTTTAAACTTTTTTGGACTACATATATGACCAAACCAAATTTGGATTCAAATTCAATATAGACCAGTTTTCATGAAAATTGGCTAAATGAATCGGGTTTCAATTATAAACAAGAAATGTTTTAACAATTTTTTAAAGATAAAATAAATTTTTTGTCCGTTGGCGGGAATTCGAACCAAGACTCCCCGCATCATGCCCGTCTGCTCTACCACTGAGCTACATCACACACATAAATGTTGTTGGCAAAATTCAATCTTGAATAAGCTTTCAAAAATAAATTTGAATGTTCAAACACAAAAGTTTACATTTTAGACCGAAAAGTTTTAAGAATAAAATAAAACTAAAAAAATGTGGCAGCTGGTAGGATTCAAACGAAAACGCTCAGGAGTCACAGCCGACTGCTCTACCGCTGAGCTATGACGCACATGAAAATCTTGTGGGCAAAATTCAATTATATTCAAACAAAACAAAAATAAAAAATTTAGACTGCTTTTTCATTTAGATTTTAAATCGAAACCAAAAGAAATTGAAAATCTTTGTAGGTATTTGGACGGTTTGAAATATTGTACAAAAAGTTTTGAAAATTGATTAAACTTTATACGGGTTTAAAATTTAGGTTCATTTTTTTAGCCGTGTAGAACTGGTCCTTTTCACCAACCGCTATAAGATACCACCGCTAATACTACCAAAACTGAATGACGTGCACCTGAACTTGGCTGACAAAGCCAAGTTCTTGGGCACAGTTCTATAGATAGGAAACTAACCTGGAAGGAGAATGTTCTTCAGCGCCAGAAGAAAGCGTGTATTGCACTCTACACGTGCAAAAGAGCCATTGGAAAGAAATGGGGGCTCAGCCCAAAAATATGCAAATGGATCTACACTGAAATCATTCGACCAATCATGCTCTATGGAGTTGTGGTATGGTGGCCTGCGCTGAGCAAGGCAACAAACCTTAATCTGCTAGGTAAAGTACACAGATCTTGCATGATCTGTATAAGCGGTGCGTTAAGAACAACGCCCAATGAAGCACTCCATGCCATTCTTGGCATTTTGCCACTCGATCTGGAAGGGCACCAGTTTCAGCAATCATGGACGCCGCGACTTGGATAGGCCAACACACTATCAGGCAGGACATTTTTATATTCAGCGACAGCCAGGCGGCCATCAAATCCCTTTGCCCTTACTCGTTCAACTCTGAACTGACGCTCAGCTGTCATCGATCTCTACAAGAGATGGCCCAACAGAATCGCGTGAACCTCACATGGGTCCCGGCGCATAGGGACATTGAGGGAAATTGTAGGGCAGACGAACTTGCGAGGCAGAGCACGACCAAGCAGGTTCTTCGGGATAAAGAGCGCTTAGGTATGCCGTTTGCCACATGCAAGCTTATGCTGAAGGAGTGAAAGGGCGAAAAAAATTAGCCACCCCTAAGGGTTAAGTTAGAGCGCTAATTTTTTGCAAAGCTTATTTTCTCGTCAATACCTAAAGTTTCGGGGGGTAAGACCGAAAAAAAACCAATTTTTTTTTAATTTGAATCACCCTAATATACATGCTTTAAAGCAAATACTTCTAAGTATATGTATGTATCTGGGTGTAATGTCAACATGCTCACTCGCACACATTCGTGCACACGTGATAATGCGCTTTTCTTGGAACATTTAGTGGCTCTTATCTGCAGCCGTGACTTTAATGGCAACTTTATCATATCGTATGAATTGCACATTTTGTGGTTGCCAACTGCAGTCGTGGCATTGGCAATTAACTAGTGTCGCTTGTAAGTATCTGTTGGCAAATATGGCTATAACGCACAATGTATTAATGTGGTGATAGATTAAACTATTACACGGACTTTATTGCGCAGATTTCCTTTTAGTTGGTAATTTGTGATCGTTAAAAGGTATGTGGCATTACATTTACCAACGCAAATAATTCTTTGTATAACGAGTTACATGAATAAAATGTTTAAGAATAAAAAAATATCTATCGGAAGTAAACCCAGAAGAAGTGCCGAAATGTTATCGGAAACTGTACTTGGAAACCTTTTCCGCGATCCCTACACAAGTTTGTCAAATTTGTATATTTGTATATCCAGACTATCTCGGGAGCCGCTTGACCGATTTGGATGAAATCTTGGGGATTGTCACCCGGGGCGGTTTACAAGGTTGCCACCTATCTCAAATTTTATTAGTTTTGTAGCAAAATATGCCAATATGGGTATGAAATGAAAGGTATTTTCAGCGGCATGCCAACTAAAATAGTTTTCAAGTAGGGTTGCCACCTTACCGCAGTATATCTGGATTGTTTCGGGAACCGCTTGACCGATTTGGATAAAATTTGGCATATACATAGATAGTATGATTGATTCTAAGACTATCCACTTGGGGGTTTCCACATAGGGGTGTAGAGGGTTGCCACCTATCTCAATTTTTTTTTTAATTATGGAGCTGGATATACCAATATGGGTACCAACTACATAATATATTTTCAAGTAAGGTTGCCGCCCAGGGTTACCATTTAACCGTCTTGTATTTGTATTGTAGGTATATTTTTGGCATCATTTGGGAATCATTTTTGGATCTTTTTGGGATCATTTTAGGGTGTTTTGGGGTCATTTTTGGGTCGTTTTGGGTTCAATTTCGGATCATTTCGCGAAAATTCAAGGGTCTTTTTAGGATCATCCTAGGATTATTTTGAGATTATTTTAAGGTCGTTTTGGGATCATTTTGATTAAGTAAAGTTAGCGCTAAATTGATAGCACCGATCAAGCTCACTCACCCAGGTACTAGATATTAATCAGCCCGAAAAAAATTACGAAACAATCCAAAAATGTGGTAGAAATTTCCCAAAAGGGATACCCAGTCTTGTAATACACCTGAAAAATAAACGAAGTTAGCGCCGGAGAATTTGCTGCTGTCGTTGTCGACGCTAGAAAGAATCTTAAATGTTGTATTAAATAATTTTTGTAGGTTTCGTTGTGCCAACTCTTTCCTCCAGATACTAGATGCCCTGAAATGGCGTAAAATAACTTTTCACTAGAAACTAGCGGTATTTAGTGAAGTTTCGTGTCTTAAATATTCCATATACCTCTTTCATACCTACCTCATGTCTTTTCATATAAACATTTCGCTACCTCAGAATATGATTTTCGTATGTGAGTTTTGGGCATTTCGGGATTATTGCATATTATAGATAAGTAATATTTGTAATCTCCTTCAAATGGCTTTAGAAAGCGTATAACTTCTCAAATTTTCAGCATGCATTTTGTCGTATGTCATAAAATTGTAGTTTTTCTAAAGTGTATTTCAAAAATTAAAAAGCGTCTGCTGAAAAATCAACTTTTGCCGTCCTTAGAAAGAAGGCATTAAATCAGTTTACTGCCTTTTAGGAATTTTGATACCATTATATTATTTTAAGAATATTTCAGATTGCAATTTCAACGATAAAACAAGGTTTGAGTTAATGATGCATCTGGAATCTCTTGTATCTCTCCAGAACAAAAAAGCAGTATAAAGGTATCACAGTGTATAAAGGCAGTATTAATGAAAATTTACTGCAGTATATTTGGCTTACAAACCAAATAAAAAGTAAACGAATTTTTATTTCTTTTGGATTTACAAAGCAAAAAGGCAGTATCTCTCCAAAATATAAAGGGTCTGTTTTACAATACAAACAAGTAAGGAAAGCTGTCTTCGGCTGTGCCGAAGGCTAAATACCTTTCATGAATAAGCGTCACGATTTTCACTGTTTGATCCCCAGTACAGCCTGTGTGAATTTAACTTTAGCTCATACCGAAATTATCGGAGCTATCGATTATATGGGGACGATGTGTTATATTGGTCCAATCTCATTGATTTTTAACATCGACATTCCACATTCTAAAATAGCAACATTTACGAAATTTCACGTTCCTACCGATATAATTACAGGAGTTATCTACCAAAATCCGTTTATCGGAACAATCGATTGTATGGGGGCTATGTGAAATATTTATCCCATTTCAATGATTTTCAACATCGATATTTTAGATATAAAAATAGCGATGCTTCCAAAATTTCGCGTTCCTATGTGTTTAATTACAGGACTTATAGCCCAAAATCCGCTTATCGGAATAATCGATTGTATGGGAGCTATGTGAAATATTTATGCCATCTCAATGATTTTCAACATCGATATTTCGCATATAAAAATAGCGATACTTCCAAAATTTCACGTTCCTACCTATATAATTACAGGAGTTATCTACCAAAATCCGTTTATCGGAACAATCGATTGTATGGGGGCTATGTGAAATATTTATCCAATCTCGATGATTTTCAACATCGATATTTCACATATAAAAATAGCAATACGTCCAAAATTTCACGTTCCTTCGTGTTTAATTACAGGAGTTATAGCCCAAAATCCGTTTATCGGAATAATCGATTGTATGGGAGCTATGTGAAATATTTATCCCATCTCTATGAGTTTCAACATCGATATTTCACATATAAAAATAGCAATACTTACAAAATTTCACGTTCCTACGTGTTTAATTACAGGAGTTATAGCCCAAAATCCGTTTATCGGAATAATCGATTGTATGGGAGCTATGTGAAATATTTATCCCATCTCTATGATTTTCAGCATCGATATTTCACATATGAAAATAGCAACACTTATAAAATTTCACGTTCCTTCGTGTTTAAATACAGGAGTTATAGCCCAAAATCCGTTTATCGGAATAATCGGTTGTATGGGAGCTATATGTTATATTGGTCCGATCTTGCTGGTTCCGACAAATGATTCCTATATTGGAAAATGGTGGCCGCATACCAAATTTCAGCCAAATATCTCAAAAACTGAGGGACTAGTTTGCGTTCAAACAGACAGACAGACAGACAGACAGACAGACAGACAGACAGACAGACAGACGGACAGACGGACAGACGGACAGACGGACAGACGGACAGACGGACATGGCTAAATCAACTCATCTCGTCATCCTGATCATTTCGGTATACTTATTGATGGGTCTATCTCTTCTTCTTCTCATATTTACAAACATCGGACCAAAGTTATAATACCATTTCATGTTCATGAAAGGTATAAAAAGAAGTAATTCATATCGAACATTCCCTCCTTTCTCTTCCTGGGCGATAAAACAGTTGATACTCCGGCTGACGCCGCAAATCTGTTCGCTGAGTTTTTCATGGCCAACTTCACGTCTGACTCTGATAATAGCGAGGACATTAGTCTCAGCATACAACCATCGATTGTTTTTGGAAATCTTGAATTGTCTTTTGAAGATGTTGTTTGTGGCAACAGTCATCAAATACCGATGTTGATGGTTTGTCTGCTATTTTGTATAAGAAGTGTGAAGCTCTTGTTTATCCCCTGTTATTACTATTTAATAATTCCCTTTCGTCTGGTACCTTCGTAGACGCGTGGAAACTGGCCGCATCTTCAAGAGCGGCAACAAATATGATATTGCAATTACAGACCCATTTCAAAACTGTCCGCCACGTCAAAGCTCTTTGAATGTATCATCCAAGAAAAATTACAATTTTTTGTTAAGAATATTGTGTGTCCACAACAACATGGCTTTCTTCCAGGACGCTCAAGTCTGACTAACTTAGCTATATTTTCTGATGACTGCATAGAAGCTTTTCAGTCTGGGTGTCAGGTTGACACAGTATATACCGACTTCTCTAAAGCTTTTGATCGGGTCTCCCACGTTGTTCTGGTTAAGAAGCTGGCCTGTATGGGTTTCCACTCAGTTTTTCTAAAATGGATTGAATCATACTTGCAAAACCGCAATTGTAGGGTTGTTGTGGACAATGCAAGGTCTTCTTCTTTCGTTGCCTGCTCTGGTGTTCCACAAGGAAGCATCTTAGGACCACTTTTCTTCATATTGTTTATTAATGACAATCGCTCTTGCTTCTCTGCAGACTGCAGCTAGGCTTCTATTATATGATGATGATTAAAAAATTTATTCACTTATTCACAGTCAGCATGACTCCGAACTGATGCAATTAGATTTGGATAAAAAAAATGTTTACATATTACTTTTTCAAAACGCGTTAACGTCATTGATACCTCATACCATTTATCTAATTCGCCCCTTGCAAGGGTTAGTGAAATAAAGGATCTGGGAGTAACTTTTGACTCTAAATTGACTTTCGCCAAACATATTAACCTTTGCATCTCGAAATCATATGCCATGCTTGCATTTGTTAGGCGTCATAGCTCAGAGTTTACTGACCCTTATACACTAAAACTTTTATATACAGGGTTTGTGCGCTCCAAACTTGAGTATGCCTGTTTAATTTGGTCGCCGTATTATCAGTGTCATATTGCAAGAATCGAGCGGATTCAGAAAGTATTTTTATATTTTGCTTTGCGCAGTTTACGCTTTTCTGAACCCGTTCCGTCTTATGAAGCTAGATGCTTATTGATCAATTTAAAGTCACTGCAGAATAGACGAATAATTTTGTCGCTGTCGTTTATTTTTGACGTTTTTTGCGGTGCCACTGTCTGTCCAATGCTCCTTGAGAGGATCTTTATAAACATTCCTGCCAGAACTTCAGTTTTCTCGATAATCACCTTTAATAGCATACTGCCTTTTTGCTAAGGACCGCAGAATACCATATTTTACGCATTTCTATACAGTAAATACCAACTTCATTTAAATGGACCTTTTCCCAATAATGTTTTTTTGTTTTTCCTATGCTGGCTATTTTCACGCTCAGTTGAATAAAAAGTACGCGCATGAAAAGGCTCTCGAGCTTATGGATGTAAATAAATTTGAATGCGTTTTTTTTTTTTTGTTTAAATAACACTGTGCTCCCCCTCTCTCTGTGCTATTTTTATACTCATATTTTAGCAAAGTTTTTTCTTTGAGCTTAAAAATAACGCTACTCTCATTTCGCCTTTTTAATTCTTTGTCTAAATGGGCTTTGTGGACATTTGAAATTTTTGTATTTTTATTTTTTCATTCACCCTATTTGCGCACAAGCCCAAAATACTTTCATGCTCCCAGCAAACATTTAATGTCGCAAAGGAGTCGAAAATCGAATGCTGTGTACTCATTTTTCAGCTGTCCTAGGACACGTTGATGCTAGCTGATGCTATATAAGACTTTTATTTGCTCAAATTTCCAGAGCTCATATTTTTCACATATAAATACACGACTTAAATAACGTTGTAAACGCAAAATGTAAAATGTTTGCTAGAAGCAAAAAAAAAAGTTGTATGTCGCTAGTTAAAAATATCTCTCTCTTTGAGCTTGGAGCCCAAATTAGAAATATGGAAAACTGCCGTTAGAAAAAGAGTCCACAAAAAACCCGTTAAAAAAATGTCGGTTACAACGTTATTTGAGGTGCGCATTCATATGTCAAACCCATAAATGATATACACTCTGTAAATGTTTGTTGGGCTGCCATCTTTTTTTTTTAGGTTGTCATACATGAGTTAACAAGAAAAATATTTATATTTCATACAAATCGCATCATTTTCCTTATACCACAAAAACGGGCATTTCATATTTTTATCCGAATTTTTATATTTCATTTTATTTTGCAATTTACTCGCGGATTTCAGCGGAAATGAAATAATTTATTAATACTTATATATATGTCAAGGTATACAGATGCACGAATTATTACCGCGCTGTTGCATTCTAGGCCGCAAGCGAACCAATGGAATATCCTGTCCGGTCATTTGTATGTTTTTTTGCAATTGACATTCCTTTTTGTGCAATTCACCAACAGCGCGCAATGAAAGTAAAATGGGGAACAAAATAAAAAATGTGAAAGAAATATGAACGTAGCCGATTACATTGGTGTAAATGTGTGATAAAGTGTGTTAACTGGGCTATAGAGCACACGATTTTTTTCTTTGCTTTGATTCTCTGTGACTATTTTTCATCTGCGCTTTTCTGTTGTAAGATTTGTAAGGCTTAAGCTGCTCAAAGCTCATGAAAAACTTTACAAGTATATAGCGTGCCTGTGTTTTTATTTAGTTTAATCCCGGCTACTTTGTCATACCTATTTCTTTTATTAGGTTTATGACGAAACCACCTAAACGTTTTAAACTCAGCCTTATGACATTTAAACTTAGCGGAAAGATGTCATAAATAAGCGGTGTAATCCTATGAGGAAGCAAATCTTAATAAAAACATGCTTTTATTCCTTGTAACTTTATTTTTTTTTTTTTTCATACTAAAGAGATGATGTTTGAAAATAAAATAAAATAAAATAAAATAAAATAAAATAAAATAAAATAAAATAAAATAAAATAAAATAGAATAAAATAAAATAAAATAAAATAAAATAAAATAAAATAAAATAGAATAAAATAAAATAAAATAAAATAAAATAAAATAAAATAAAATAGAATAAAATAAAATAAAATAAAATAAAATAAAATAAAATAAAATAAAATAAAATAAAATAAAATAAAATAAAATAAAATAAAATAAAATAAAATAAAATAAAATAAAATAAAATAAAATAAAATAAAATAAAATAAAATAAAATAAAATAAAATAAAATAAAATAAAATAAAATAAAATAAAATAAAATAAAATAAAATAAAATAAAATAAAATAAAATAAAATTAAATAAAATAAAATAAAATAAAATAAAATAAAATTAAATTAAAATTAAATCAAATTAAATTAAATAAAATAAAATAAAATAAAATAAAAAAAATAAAATAAAATAAAATAAAATAAAATAAAATAAAATAAAATAAAATAAAATAAAATAAAATAAAATAAAATAAAATAAAATAAAATAAAATAAAATAAAATAAATTAAAATAAAATAAAATAAAATAAAATAAAATAAAATAAAATAAAATAAAATAAAATAAAATAAAATAAAATATAATATAATAAAATAAAATAAAATAAAATAAAATAAAATAAAATAAAATAAAATAAAATAAAATAAAATAAAATAAAATAAAATAAAATAAAATAAAATAAAATAAAATAAAATAAAATAAAATAAAATAAAATAAAATAAAATAAAATAAAATAAAATAAAATAAAATAAAATAAAATAAAATAAAATAAAAAAAATAAAATAAAAAAAATAAAATAAAATAAAAAAAAAAAAATAAAAAAAATAAAATAAAATAAAATAAAATAAAATAAAATAAAATAAAATAAAATAAAATAAAATAAAATAAAATAAAACAAAAAAAGTCGCCTGTACCTCCCCTCATATGAAGTGTTTTTGAAAAACATTTAAAACAAATTTTTTTTTCTGGCAACCCTAGATGTCGCTCAATTGCATTTTTCTTCATATCTTCGGCATTTATTGTCGGATTTTAAAGTGTTTTTTTGTCTCAGGGAGCTCATTCGTTTCCTTGTGGTACTTACTCACCATATCTCAGTTTTTACCACCCTAATGTAACAACCTAATGTCAGTTTATTGAAGACCGTAAAAAATCACAAATCTCTTGGGAAGAAAGTATTTCGATTCAATCAATGGAACCAGAAATATAACACAATTTATTTATTAGCTAAAGTTTAGGTTGTTGGTACAGTTTGGGGTTTGCCAAGCTTAATAGAGTATATGAAATGAGCTTTGTGATCTCTATGTTTCGGAAACTTTGGAAGTTTGAAAATAAATGGGGTGCACCCTAATATGCATACACAAATACACATACGTACCCGACCTTGCGTGTAAACCTCAGAAACTTTTGTTAGAGCATCAATTTCTTGTAGCGTGAAGGACATTTAGTTTTGCTTGCAACTTTTTCTGAACACCTTGCACAGTCGGCAATAAACAAGTACACAACCCTGTTTGCAAACATAGTAGATATTTCCGAATAAATTATACTGGTATGCAGTTCGTCGAGCACGACATGCTCTTCACATTTCATAGCATCAGAAGATATGGGATTACTTTACGAAACCACATTCTGTCACCTTCGCTTTGACACTTTATTTACGTTTAGTGCTTTGAAGTTACGAAAATAAATGCTGATGGAAACATATATGTATGTATACAAACATATGTTTCATATCGTGAAATTCATGATACAGTTCTTGACAAGTCACGGCTGGTTTTGAAACAAACCTACGTCGATTCAAAGATGATTGCATACTTAGAGAAATTCGGAGAAAGGTTATGCGTGGAAAGACTGAGTGACGGTTTTGTGGAACTCTCTTCGTAGCAAAACCAATTAAATAGGATCATAATTTTCTTCACACCGGGGCCCAAGGACTGTTGCTCTGTTATTGAATCATGGCTTTTAATATTTTCTAAATATACTTAGCAAAAACTCTGTTCTCTTTGTGGTGTAGCAAGAATTTCGTACTCGAGATGTACTGTTCCTCACACAGAAAAACTTTCATGTAAAATCAACCCCTTTTTAACTCTTTTTAAAGTTACTATTTTTCAACACTATCGCTCATGTTATTTTACATGAATTACTTTTAAAACAACATGTCTTCCTGTTAAAACAACACTATCTAGCTCGTTATCTTATGCAAAATTTAACAGGATTTTTCTTGTTAGTTTAACATGATTCATGTTAAAAGAAATTATTCTATGTGCTGTCACAGATTTCACGTTTCCATGATTATTCCTGTGACACAGAATCCATATGAGCATTATGGTTGCAGAACTGGCGACTAAACAGGGTTATATCAACATGGCTTCCATAAGCTACTTAGTACCACCACCGCACTCAATGCCATTACAACGCAGATAAATAGCGGCCTAAATCAACCCCCACCAAATCATAGGACTGTGTTAGTGGCACTAGACGTGTCAAAAGCCTTTGATACAGTCAATCACGCTACGCTCATAAAAGATCTTCTTGAGACACAACTTCCTGATGGGTTAAAAAGGTGGACCGCTAATTATCTGAACCTGAATTATTAGAACATCTACGGGATGTCTCCTCATGTCTCCTGTGTCTCACCTCCATCAAGAGGCAAAACTGTTCAATGTAAGAGAGTACGCGGAAATGCTGAGCAGGCAATTCCTTCTGAATTGCTGCAAGCCAGGATATCCGAACCGTCATCTTTTGGACACAGACCCGCCCCCAAGTAACATAAGGAGACATCTCCGTAAGTATTATGACGAGATCAGACATCATATTACCTTGCCATTTTGATCTGCGGAATCATAAGCGGGCTCTAACCGACATCCACACTGAGTCGGTTGATACTTTTGTCGGATCTCGACCTGTGAACCCCGTTTTAAGCAGTTTTCCACTCGATATGGCTGAAGAAGAACGCACCTTACCAAGGGTGACTAGAGTGACTATGGCACAGCTTCGGTCTGGGTACTGTAACAGGTTAAACTATTACTTATGCATATTAAATGGCACCATTTCAAACACATGTCCTGCATGTGTTATGTCCCCCTATGACACTGTACATCTCTTTAACTGTTCAATCGAACCTACTCTTCTACCACTCTGTGTCTCTGGTCCAACAATTTTGAAGAAGAACTTGATGAAGATCTTCGGAACGATCATATACTCTAGGAAGGGCAATGCATTGTTAACAACAACAACAACAACAGAACTGGCGGCTGCATGTAACAAATTTTGCTTTACGTTTACTCGCAGTCTTAGGTGATGGAACTTTCTTTCAAATGTTGAAATGAATTTATATTTGGATTTATATTTGAATTACGTTAAACTAACCGCCGAGACACTACCACACCATACTTTTTTTTGATGTTACTTTTGCCGGGCATCGAACCGCCACGACTTGGTGTATAAGGCCGAACACTTAACCGCTACACCACGGCGGTCGCCGCTTTCAAAAATTTATTTGAATTTTCAAACCAAAAAGTTTTAATTTTAGGCCGAAAAGTTTCAATTTTCAAACCAAAAAGTTTTAATTTTAAACCGAAAAATTTTAGTTTGCAAGCCAAAAAGTTTTAATTTTAAACCGAAAAGTTTTAATAATAAAATAAAATTAAAAAAATGTGGCGTTTGGCTGGATTGGAACGAAAAGGCTTAGGAGTCACAGCCGACTGCTCTACCGCTGAGCTATGACGCACATGAAGTTTTTGTGGGCAAAATTCAATTACATTCAAACAATCTAAGAAAAAATTTAAATTGCTTTTTTATTTAGATCTTAAAACGAAACCAAAAAAAAAATTTTGTAGGTATTTGGACGGTTTGAAATATTGTACAAAAAAGTTTGAAAAATTGATTAAACTTTATACGGGTTTAAAATTAAGGTTAATTTTTTTAGCCGTGTATGGTTATGTTTTTTTTTTTAATAAGACCAACCAAGAAGTACTTTTAAATGCCATGCTCCAGCAGGTGTACATACCACACTTGAATTTAAATGAAATTTTAATATCGTAGGGGCATAAAAGATTTCATAAGTACTTTAGCATGGTATGTGATTTCCCAGTTGGAAGATGAACTAAATCAGGAGTAGTGCTAAAGCCATTTATTTGAGAGCGTTACTACCTCTAAAAACTTTTTTATCAAACTACATAGAAATTTCAAAATTTTCACAAAATTTCACTCGGAAGTGAATTGCAGAGCCTGCCTGATTATTTTGATTTTCATGGCGAATAAGTAAATTCCGAAAATCATTATTCGCTTTGTTAATGCTGCTGTCAATTCATAGAAATGTCTGATGAGTACGCAGTGGGAAAGAAACTTAATTTGTAAGTAAATTTACTAACGATTACAAAAACATGCCGCATTGTTGAAGTTGTTGTTGTAGTAACAGTACAACGCCCACCTAATCGGCGCATCCATCCTCTACATCATACTTCATTATTATACTTGTATACATTGAATCTCCCGTTCTTAGACCTAAGTCTACATAATAAGAACAAGGAAACAAAGGTATCAGACCGTAAAAGTGTTTTGAATTCTGAATTTTTAATGAACGGATGTTTATGTGTGCATTATGTGATAAATTCTTAAAAGCATCAAAATGGCTTTATTTCATTTTATAATTTACAGAGCATCATAACTGCTTAAAGTTAAGTACGTAGATAGCCAGGAGTTTATGGTGTGTGTCACTTTTTACAAACAATTTTTTTAAAGCCTTAAACCAAAACCAAAACATGGGGTTCATAAAAATTAAAAACGCTGGCACATCGTAGGTGATTATGCAAAACCACATAAATTTAAGATATTGTAAATAAGCTCCTGTAAATATTTCAATAACCCAGAAGTCTTACAAACTTTCACGAGATGGATTGAAAGCTCTCACAAACATTGTTGTGCTTAATTCAACAAATTGTTACTGCCCCACCAGTGCTAATGCAGTTTCAATTAATAACTTAAGGAGCTGGGTACCCAGAACCCTGGTAAGCAAACCTTTTTTGACCATTTTGACCAAGTGTCCTTTACGTGGTGTTGCATTTGTCGGTTGCGCGGTTTTGCGCATCTTATCACCGACGATATAAAAGCTTTAAACAAATTCATTTTTTAAGGTCTTTCTTCAATATCTCTTTCTTTATAATATTAATATAATGAGGGTTTTTCATCGATTTCTAAAGCGTGTGCTGAATCCTGAGTCAGATTATTTGTGTCAACCTAAGTTTTCTCTACAGAGGGTAGATAGTTGGTTCAGAGATCGGTAATCTATTTAAACATTTTTTTTTGTTTTCATTTTTTAATTAATACATTTTTGTTTACCAGTAGCGATCTCTTTGCAAACCTTTCTCCTCTGGAGATAAAAGCTAGCAAGATAAAATGTTGCCGGATCTCGTCATAATGCTTACGGAGATTTTTCCTTTTGTTTCTTGGGATTCAGATCTGGGACATTTGCTCGAGAGCTTAGTCAACTTTGACTTAATAAACTGACATTGGGATTTCAATTGCTATGAAATATATTTATCGACATGGATAAATATCAAATACAATAAATTCATTAAAAGAATTGGCGAAATAACAACGAATAGCTTTATAACTACTCAGTAAGTGAGTGTGACTCCTGGGAAACCGAAAAATCCCTTTGTTGCACCTTTGTGAGCACGAAAACGAATTTTAGCTTTACATTTCAACTTTGAACTACAATTTGTATATGATCGAAAGTACATACTACATAGTACCATATTCTTTAAAATTAAGATCAGTATTAGCTTTTAGCAACTTTTTACAAAGGTTAAAGAGTGTGACTCCTGGGATATTTTCCTGTTTTTTCGTGATACAATTTTTAAGCTTTTTCAGTATGATTGATTCAGTTCCCTAAAAATTTAGCTATTCAACTAGTTACCTCTAACCCACTGTTAGAGCAGTGGGAGTTTATGGCATTTTAAAAATTTGGTACTTTTCCTCTTTTGGGTGGAATGTCCCATCTGTGTCCAAAGGATGGCAGGACATCCAGCTTGTGGCAATTCAGAAGGAATTATCTGCTGTTCCGCGTGCTATCTTACATTGACCAGTTTTGGCTCTTGATGGAGATGAGATTCAGGAGACATCCCGTAGCAGTTCTGTAGCAGTAACAATACAAAACAGTACAGATAAGTAACGAAGCAAAAAAATGTCTATGAAATTTCTTATACAGCTTACAGTTGCAGTTTCACATCATAACCCTCCCTCCCCCCCGCTCCCCCCTCAATCAATAAATACGCAACTTCTCTCTTAATGTGTGTGCATATATGGATGTCTGTGAGCAATTCCAAGTAACCGAATAATTGCAAAAAAAATAATGTCCTGTCACAGACATAAACTTTGCCACTACATTAAGCACACATTGAGTTGAATGTCGTTGCATTAGTATTAGCTCTGGCACATTTGACATCGAATATTTGTTGCAATAACAAAAACAATGACATCACGCACAATATCAATATATATATTTTTTTGTTGTTGTTTGTAGAGATAACAATTTTACAGTCATGCTGGTGTGCATACGAAAGGCTTTAGCGTATGTTTGTTTGAATTTCATTGCAGGAACATGATAAAGGATGTGCCGACATGCCACACAAATGCCATCATTGAGTGAATTGAGTAGGAAAGTGCAGTCAAATGGTTGAATGCGTATGTGTGAGTGTGAGTTGCTAATGTAATAATTACATCTGGATAGTATTTTTGAAGTTAAATAGAAATTTCTATTTACTCCTAAGTATGAGAATACTAGTAATACCCGGCGTGCGTTGCTACGCCAAAGGAAAACAATCGAATAAGATTCTACCATTTTTATTATTTCTCGGAAGATACATTATCGCATATTTTATCAAGGTGAAACGCCAGATACACGCCAAATATCAAGCTCATCGAGTCATAAATATGATTGCTTAGAATAGTAAACTTCCTGGAATAAAAATTATCCCAGACTTTAACCTAAGCAAAACGCTACCTATGATAGGCCTGGGCTAGATACTTTCTGACTCAGACCTCGCTGTTTACCTATAATTCTTTTAACAAACTTCTCTTCCGAATACTATCATCGCATTTCATCCGTTGCTATTATATGAAATTCTTCTGCGCCCAGATTTCACAACATTCAATTCAAGCATTGTCTCTTCTGTTAGCCAATTTAATTATAATCATAAAGCACTTACGATTACCTGTTTTGGATGCTTGCCAAAAAATATATAATAACGATAATAACTCCATGCCTCCAACATGAAGAATTAGCAGCGCTTAAATGAACCAAAAAAAGCTACAGCTTTTTGTGACACAAAAAATCTGAAAAACTAAAGCTGAAAAAAGCGTTGCAGCCGCCAAGTGAAGATACAATTTATGGCACACTTTTTTCGTTCAAAATACCTTTCCGTGGCGACTTCCGACACAGATTCAAATGTATCTACTCTACTTTTCCGCAAATATGAGTGAACAAGATAAACGGCGTGTGAGTTTTTGGTACAAACAAGTCCAAGAATATGATGCCAATTCCAAAGTGATTGCAAACATTTTAGTGAAGGTACAAATATGTACAATAGGCTGGGCCAAAAAAAATTCGGTTTTCTTCAAGAATTATATTGATTTTTTTAAGAATGTCTGTTCCGCTTTATTCGATGTTGATTTTTTTATGTTTCGCAAATTTTTAAACCAAAATCGGGAAATCCAAAAAAACATGCCAATGTTTCAGGCTAGAATACTAGAAAACGGCTAGTCTGAGAAAGTTTCAGTCTAGTTTGTTGGAAAGCCAATTGCCTACTAAAATATGTTCAGGTGAATGATGTTTTCAACAATGATCTGTCGTTTTTATTCCAAATATGAGGTAAAGTCTGTAAAATCTAAACTAGCGATGATAGACCTCTAGACTTTAATTTAAAAATCTGAAAAAATTACAGTAATTTT
The DNA here is from genome assembly GCA_964058755.1 of Campiglossa producta. NCBI lineage: Eukaryota > Metazoa > Arthropoda > Insecta > Diptera > Tephritidae > Campiglossa > Campiglossa producta. The sequence continues at coordinate 110,944,285 of CAXKVI010000005.1, forward strand.
TTTCATCTTTCTTAAAAAGAAAAGCAATATCATTTTTGAAAAAAAAAAAACGAAAGTTTTGTATTTTTGGCCCAGTCTAATGTACATGCATAGGTACTCGCATTCATATTAGGAACGTTAGAGAATATTTGACTGATGCCAGAAACTAATTCAGGGTAATGTTCTATGACACAACCAAAGTTGGACAAACTCGCTTAAACAAGTGAAAGCGACTAGTATGTGAAAATCATTCATAAGTGAAGTTTAGGCAGTCTTTGGGCGACTTTGACCCCTAGTTGTCTTCACGGCTCTGAATGAGAGATACGAAAGAAATTTTATTTTAACTAAATTTAAAAAGTTAACTAGGTATAAATTTATCAGCTAGTTCGTCCTCCCTTCAAAATAAGGGAAAAAACATCCGGTCCCGACTCTAGTGCACTTAAATTTACTTCTATAGCATCCCTAATTCATGCACTTTTCCGCACCTTTAGATAAGCGAACAGTAACACTTTTCATATATACGGGCGTCTATATATTTAGCCGCTTTTCTTGGCTAGTTGACTTGTCGAGCCGCCAACACGATTGCATAACCTAAATTCCGCTTTGTGTACTGTTCGGAACAAAAGATGTAAGTCTGATTTATAGCTCCAAACAGAGATATGAAAAAATTGAATGAAATAGCCCTTGTAAGCTGTATGAGGTAGGCTAGTAGGAAAGGGTGTGTGGTGTATACGTATGTTTACCTTCATGACTACATAGTTCTGTACATATGTACATATTTCTGCCCCTACCTGACCTAGAGAATCAACTATCACTTGATAAAAGCAACCAAACTAGCAGTGAACCATTTAGTTGAATCCAAAAAGCAACCCAACTACGGCTCAAAAGCTCACTTAGGCAAAGGATAGGCAAGGAATGACTTTTGGGTTATACAGGCGGACAGCACATTTCTCACCCACTACACTATAATGGTCCTGAAGACCATCGCTGACGAAGAGATTGAATTCCATCAGTTCCACTTTTGAATAAATATTTAAAAATTTTGTTTTCTTTACTCTAACTTAGCATTGTCTATTGTGACTTATTTTTGGAACCACAAATACAATTCAGTTCCAATTATTAAGTAAAATTCTCGAGTAGAAGTTTTTGTGCCTCAAGCCTTTGCGCCTTAAAGAAACTGAGCCAATTACCTTTGTTTGCACCCGAAATGATTGAAGTATGAATGCTTTGAGGTAAATTTCGATTACAATGCCAACAATCAGCCATGAAATGTAGCCAAGCTTGAATGCCAATGATATATTTTTCTTTGAATGCTGCTTTATCAATTTTTTTTTTTTTTTTTTTTCAACGATCAAATGAAGACAAAGGAAAAAAAGCATATCGGTTGCATCTATTTTATTCATTTTTGTCATTATTATACCAGCAATCTTGTTAGAGTAAATCGATACGAATGTTTGTAGTTGTCAACCAGATTTCGTTTTTCTACAAGAGCGGATCTGTTTTTATTATTTATGTAACAATTCATCGGAAATTTGTATTGAAAGCGGCCTGTTGAAATGAATTCTTGTTGCTGTGTAGGCATTTTGAAATATTTTCTTTAATTAACCCTGAATTTTTGTTATTGTCACGTAAAAATATCAAGTGAGCTTATTTGATTCAATTATTTTAATAAAGTGAGAAAAAAGTTAATGTTGAAAAATTCATTTTATTTTATTTTATTTTTTTTTATAAATTTTTTTTTTTTTATTTTTTTTTTTTTGTTTTATTTTTTTTTATTGTATTTTAAAATAAATATCAAGTGAGCTTATTTTATTCAATTATCTTAATAAAGAGAGGAAAAAGTTGATTTTGAAAAATTTATTTTATTTTATTTTATTTTATTTTATTTTATTTTATTTTATTTTATTTTATTTTATTTTATTTTATTTTATTTTATTTTATTTTATTTTATTTTATTTTATTGTATTTTATTTTATTTTATTTTATTTTATTTTATTTTATTTTATATTATTTTATTTTATTTTATTTTATTTTATTTTATTTGATTTTATTATTTTTTTTTTTATTAAATTTTTTATTTTTTTTTTTATTTTTTTTTTTGCTTTATTTTATTTTATTGTATTTTAAAATAAATATCAAGTGAGTTTATTTTATTCAATTATCTTAATAAAGAGAGGAAAAAGTTGATTTTGAAAAATTTATTTTATTTTATTTTATTCTGATTTATTTTATTTTATTTTATTTTATTTTATTGTATTTTATTTTATTTTATTTTATTTTATTTTATTTTATTTTATTTTATTTTATTTTATTTTATTTTATTTTATTTTATTTTATTTTATTTTATTTTATTTTATTTTATTTTATTTTATTTTATTTTATTTTATTTTATTTTATTTTATTTTATTTTATTTTATTTTATTTTATTTTATTTTATTTTATTTTATTTTATTTTATTTTATTTTATTTTATTTTATTTTATTTTATTTTATTTTATTTTATTTTATTTTATTTTATTTTATTTTATTTTATTTTATTTTATTTTATTTTATTTTATTTTATTTTATTTTATTTTATTTTATTTTATTTTATTTTATTTTATTTTATTTTATTTTATTTTATTTTATTTTATTTTATTTTATTTTATTTTATTTTATTTTATTTTATTTTATTTTATTTTATTTTATTTTATTTTATTTTATTTTATTTTATTTTATTTTATTTTATTTTATTTTATTTTATTTTATTTTATTTTATTTTATTTTATTTTATTTTATTTTATTTTATTTTATTTTATTTTATTTTATTTTATTTTATTTTATTTTATTTTATTTTATTTTATTTTATTTTATTTTATTTTATTTTATTTTATTTTATTTTATTTTATTTTATTTTATTTTATTTTGTTTTATTTTATTTTATTTTATTTTATTTTATTTTATTTTATTTTATTTATTAATTATTTTAGTTTATTTTATTTCATTTCATTTTATTTTTTTTTATTTTTTACCAATTCTATTTTATTTTATTTCATTTCATTTCATTTTATTTTATTTTATTTTATTTTATTTTATTTTATTTTATTTTATTTTATTTTATTTTATTTTATTTTATTTTATTTTATTTTATTTTATTTTATTTTATTTTATTTTATTTTATTTTATTTTATTTTATTTTATTTTATTTTATTTTATTTTATTTTATTTTATTTTATTTTATTTTATTTTATTTTATTTTATTTTATTTTATTTTATTTTATTTTATTTTATTTTATTTTATTTTATTTTATTTTATTTTATTTTATTTATTAATTATTTTATTTTATTTTATTTCATTTCATTTTATTTTATTTTATTTTATTTTATTTTATTTTATTTTATTTTATTTTATTTTATTTTATTTTATTTTATTTTATTTTATTTTATTTTATTTTATTTTATTTTATTTTATTTTATTTTATTTTATTTTATTTTATTTTATTTTATTTTATTTTATTTTATTTTATTTTATTTTATTTTATTTTATTTTATTTTATTTTATTTTATTTTATTTTATTTTATTTTATTTTATTTTATTTTATTTTATTTTATTTTATTTTATTTTATTTTATTTTATTTTATTTTATTTTATTTTATTTTATTTTATTTTATTTTATTTATTAATTATTTTATTTTATTTTATTTCATTTCATTTTATTTTATTTTATTTTTTACCAATTCTATTTTATTTTATTTTATTTTATTTTATTTTATTTTATTTTATTTTGAACTAAAAAACCAGGACTTAGTCGTACCCGGACTCGAAACCATTACCCTTACAAAAGCTAGGTGGCCGTTACGGTAGCCTTAACCGTAGCCATGACCGTAGCTGTTATTGTAACCCTGACCATAAAAAATGCTAAAACTCACGGTAGCCGTAGTGACAGTAGCCGTAACCGTATCAATAATAAAAAACCTTGCATTATCTTACCTTAAGCTGAACCTTTACCGTAAACATAACTATACGCGAAGCCTTAGTCGTAACCGTAGCCATAAATATTAAAGACTATCAAAAATGTAAATGTAGCCGTAATCGTATCTGTAAACCGTAACCAGAGCCGTAAAGACATCAATGATTTTGTAATGGTGCTAATTTAGTGCACAAGAGTAATGTAGGGTTAAAGCCACATTAAAAAGTTGTCTCTTATTCAAACAATTGTCCTATCAAATTTCCGTTATTCTTGACCCTATTACGTGGACATCATTTTTGCATTGTGCTTACTTCTAAATGTGTGCGCATATTCAATCCAACATAACCACGTAAATATATAGCGCTATCTTATTGTTTGATGTTCAACATCAAATTTACCAACATTTCTATTACCGTTACCATTTCCATCACACAATTGCATTTGTTATTATCAATATCGTACCATAATACTTGCTTCTAATGATTATTACACTTTCTGACATTAAATGTCATTAAATTGCCATCTTCTACGAACTATTTTTTTATGCGCTTCATAGCTGTCTACAAAAATGACATTCCAATTATTCTTATCGCATCGGTGGCTGTATTATAGATCGTCTTCTAGTCGTTGTTTTGCTTTCGCTTGTCCTAACATCTTTTTTTGTGCTGAATTCACTGCTGAGCTTTTAGCAAATCGTGGTTTAATAAAATTGCACCTTTTGCTTCGATGCACAATTTACTATTTTCGGTTTTGTGTGCACCTAACCGTTCTCCATTAATAAAAAGTTAGTTTGCGGTTATATAACGTCATGACTAGAATTTGGTCTTCATCTAGATGTGTATTTACCCCCCTTGTTTTTATGATGAAAATCTGAATATTTTGGCGCCATTTTGCATTTGCAGCAGATATGTATGTATGTAGTTGCCAAGGCATGTTATGAATGAATTTGTAGTTGTAGCTGACATTTCGTTATTTTTAGTTTTCTACAAAAGCAACGAAGCATATTAGTAGCTTGAGATAGGATGTAAATTCACTGCAACTCACCCAAATTGTGTGCAGCATATGGAACTGAGGAAAAATTGTTGGAAAAATCTAAAAAAACTTATTTGGTGCTAATAAATCATGTTGCATCACCTACACACATACAAATATATCTACTGACTACAAATTTTTGCAATCAAAAATGGTTAAATTAAAAATTGTTATATGATTTTCTCTTTGAAATGCACTTTGGGGTTTTTGTATAGCAGTGCTTATTAAGCGCGATAAGAGTCCAAATACTTTAATGAAACTTCATAGACTATAAACGAAGCAATTATGATTTTATATATTCACTCCCGGTTCGAAATAAATCTTAACCCTTTCGGGACTTATCGAACAGTACCTGGCTGACCGAATTTTATCAAACTCGGTCAAGCGGTTCCCGAGGTAGTCTGGATATACAAATATACAAATACATATGTATACATACAAGTTTAGCTCGTTTAACGTTATAAGATAAGATTTCTTGTCAACATAAAAGAAAATGTGCTCTCAATTTTTTTCGTATATCACATCCTTTTCTTTTTCCTTTTCTCATTATCCTGTTATCTTTAATATTCCACAGCTCCACCTTGGGAGCGTCTTAGTGCCAATATGTTATGAAACGTCCCTCGAAGTAAATAGGGAATTTTCTAAAAACCAGCCTATGCCAAAGCGCTCGGTCAAACTTTTTGATGTCCTTATTGTACACGTTTACGACGATACCTTCGAAACAAGGTGACATATTGATAATACCAAATCATGGAGTGAAAGCTTTGAGTTCGAAAGATTTTCTGCCAAAAGTTCCATAAGTTTTAGATGAAAATAGTTCTTACAATTGTTAGTTTCTTTTATAAATAAATTAAGTTTTTCCAAAATCAAATCCTTCACCTCGCTGATTTAGCGCATAGGAACATTTTATTTTAACTATATCAACAAAAACATGTCTTAGGACTATCCCTGGTCCACGTTTTTTTGTCTATCCCAGAAAAGGTTCTATAGAACAATAGGGTTATACGGGTACACATTTTTGTATATGACATTTTGACTTATTCTCATATCTACGAAATGCATTCAAACAATTTCTATAAATCGATCTTGTTTAAGACTAGAACCTATACTAATACAGTATAACGAGATTTTATACATATCTATAACCATTTAAAAATAACTTATCATTGATTGCAAGCAATTCAATAAATTCTAAAAGCACGCGTAAGTATCATCACCGCTGAACTCAAAAGCACAAAGCATACTTTATTTAATAACAAAATTACAAACTCAATTGCATAGTTATTGTGCATTTATTTGAGTTATACATATAATTATGAATTTACATTAGACCATTTCAAACAAATTTTTCTTATTTTTCTCCACAATACCCAATGGCCGAAATTGAGTTTTTTTTTGGCATATCGTAGAAGTTTTTATACCAATATATTTCCTCCATATAGAAAATGTGAACAATTTAGTCCAGGGACTGGCTAGGTTTCCCCTTTTGAAGTCATGGGCCTGTTAAGGAATGCTTAAGCAGGCCCTACCATGTTTGTTAATGTTTTTTTAATAAAGGCCTTGTGTGGTAATGCAAATCTAGGAACCGCCTAATTTTTGCAAAGCAATGCCAACTTAAGATATGAAAAATTTGAATTGGAAAAACTTCACAGACGCAAGCTAGCCAAAACAAGGCATTCTCCTTATAGAATATCTTATAACTTCATCTTATAACTTTAAACGAGATAAACTGCATATTTGTACATTTGTATGTTTTTGTTTTATTTATGTTACCTTATGTATATTTGTAAATCCAGACTATCTCGGGTACCGCTTGACCGATTTGGATGAAATTTTGAATAAAGATAGTATGGTTGATTCTAAGGCTTTCCACTTGGGGGGCTTACAGGGTTCCCAGCTATCTCAATTTTTTCAAATTATGGAGCAAGATATGCCGATATGGGTATCAAATCAAAGGTATTTTCTGCGACATACCAACTTAAATATTTTCAAGTGGGGTTGCCACCTAAGGTTGCCAACTCACTGAAGTCTTTTTGATTATTTGTATATCCGGTACTATCTCGGGAACAGCTTGATCGATTTGGATGAAGTTAGGCATATAGATAGTAATATGTGGGGGTTTGCCACTTTGGTGATGTACAGGGTTGCCTGCTACCTCAATTTTTTTTTAATTATGGAGTGAGATATGCTAATATGGGTATCAAATGAAAGGTATTTTCGCCGACATACCTACTAAAATTTTTTAAGCAGGATTGCCGCCCAGCGTTACCATTTTACCGTATTGCATATTTTTGGTATCATATTTGGTTTATTTTAGTATCATTTTAAGATCATTTAGTGGTCACTTTGGGATAATTTTGAGGCTATTTTGAGATCATTTTGGGGTCATTTTGGAATCATTTTAGGGTCGTTTTGGGATGATTTTGGGATAATTTTTGGGTCGTTTTGGGTTCAATTAAGGATCGTTTTGGGAACATTTAAGGGTCTTTTTGGGATCATTTTAGGATTATTTTAGGGTCATTTTGGGTAAGTAAAGTTAGCGCTAAATTGATAGCACCGAGCAAGCTCGGTCACAAAGGTACTATTATAAATTGAGTATTTGAGAGAAAAGTTCTCCCGAAGATTTATGGTCCTTCCCGTGATGCCAATGGCAATTTAACGATGAGCTCTACAGACGACCTGACCATGGTGCAGCAAATTAAAGCGCAAAAGCTTCGCTGGCTGGGCCATGTTATGCGAATGGACAAGGTGGTTCCAGCAGAGGTAGAGGCAGAACTCGACTGAAGTGGAAACAACAAGTGGAGGATGACATGAACTTTCTTGGTGTTTCCAATTGGCGTAATTTTTTGCTAAAAAGGAACGTCTGGCATGCTTTGAAACGAAGCGGCCAAAATCGACGCAAGCCACGATAAGAAGAGGAAGAATTGCTTACTAACATTCCAGTATTGTCTTTTATAAATCAACTTTAGCTCATGTTAGCTCGTTTCTACAAAATTCGAAATGCAAATAAAGCATTTCAACAAAACCAACACATTAGATGGAAATATCTCGACCTTAACGGCACCTAGTCGTACGTTTTTTGTGGAAATTTTTGTTTTCCTGTAAGTGACATACATACGAGTATGTGTTGAATGTGAGCCAAATTGAACCTTAAATGCGGATTTTTTAAATATTCTCGTAGAACCGGCGATTCAAGAAACTAGGCCGTGTAGGCCATGTAGATCATTTAGTGTTACCCAGGGTGCACTAACGGGGAGGCGACCTACTCTTACACCCCTAGCGTCACCTAGCGGATTTTTGTCTTAGATATACTTCACGCTTTTTTGAGCAATATATACTCACACTTCGTTTTCAGATGTAAAGTTTATGCCAAAAATATGTATTTTCGGCCATTGTGCAATAGCGTAAGTAGTTTTATTCTTTTCAAAAAACCGACTGATAATAACATATATAAAAAATATTTCTAAACCGGTCTAATGCAGCGTTTATGTGTGCGCAATCGCTGTTAGCGAACACAAAACATATCAATATTTATAATGATGTAATTAAAATTTATTACATTGCGAAAAGGCTTATCTTTTTCTCATTATGCATAAATATATGGCCTCTAGGTCTATTTGTAGGTATGCAATTGAAATGTCTGGATATAAGAGTGCTTTTTGTTTAAATTGTTTGTTATGTGTTTGTGGTTTATTCATACCTGTTAAGTTTTGATAACTAATCGTAATGATTAGTAATCTGATTACTTTGTATTTGATAGTGAAATATTTGATTACATTGCGATTATCTTGGTCCCAACAAGATTACGTAATGATTACGATTATAAAGAATCAAAAAATAATCGTGATTACTCTAGATTACTGAAAAGAATCAAAAATAATTAAAAATAATCAAAAAAAGTAATTGATTCTTTTCAGCGATTCTTTTTGATTATTTTTGATTATTTTCAATCCAAAAGTTGTTTGGTATTTTGGATTGAAAGTAATCAAAAATAATCAAAAAGAATCGCTGAAAAGAATCAATTACTTATTTTGATTATTTTTGATTCTTTTCAGTAATCTAGAGTAATCATGATTATTTTTTGATTCTTTATAATCGTAATCATTACGTAATCCCAATATTACAAATGCACAATAAATAATCATTACAATTCTTTTTAGAAAATAATCTAACCGATTACTAATCGTAATCATTATTTAACAGCTATGGGTTTATTTTACTATTTGAAGCGCATTAAACTACAGTTGTAAACAATTAATATGTTTATGCTTTCAAGAGGATTCAACTTTTTTTTGCTTTCAAAATTGACAATTTTTTATTTTTTTGTCTTGTACCATTAGAAGTACTGCTGCCGCTAGCTACGGCATAAAACTAGTAGTATAAAATATTCAAATTGCTATAGCAATTGCCCGACCGCAAATTCGAAATAAAGTGCCGCAGAATTTGAAGAACTATGCGTCAGTAGAAATAGTGTAAGCATGTTGTAAATGTGGGCAAATTGAGCTATTGGAAACCGCAGTAGCTAGTTTTATAGACCAGGGAACGAAACGATTTTAAAATGTTTATGAAAAGATGTCACGATATGTCGCCCGTTCCAAAGTAAGAATTCTCGTTTTTCTGGCTTTTATGATAAAAATAAATAACCGACTGATAAGATTGTTCTCTAAATTGCAAAATTGTCCAAACTACGAAATAGCGCCCATGGATGTCTTTGAATTTAATTTTTATAAAGGAGCTCTATGAAAAAAAAAGTTTGAGGTTGTTTTCCTAAAAAATTAAAATTTTGAAATAGTTTGCAATGGAACGAGCGATTTCTGTTTTAATATGTTCAAAAAATATTAATGATACTAACGTCAACAATATTCGCGACAAGTTGCAAGTTTTTCTACTTTTTAACTATAGTTCCCTAGTCCAATTCTAATGTCATTCCCTAATCGGATTCTAATGTGATTCGTATTTTTATGTTAGTAGTTCTCTGCTGTCGACCTCGAACATACAATAGCTAAAGAACTACTCTAGTTATCTAACGTTAAGACGAGCATTTCTCCATCGTTGGATACTGTGTTTGTTGGGTACAAAAAATCATCAATATTTTTGATCCCTGTAACAAACCAATTTCGCACTTAAACATCCTCTAACGCACTTAAAGCAAAAATATTCGCATAGCTAAAAACTAAGATCACAAAAACAGTATTGCGCCAAATTTTACGAAAATGTATCATTAACACCTCTAAAGAGATTTTTGTACCAAGTTCTTATCCAATTTGAGGCTTGCTGGCTTGAATTTTTTCCTAGAACATGGCGGGACCTACAGTTATTCGCCGACTCCGAACAATATCCGCGAAGCAGATGGATGTTTGCTGAGTCTTCTGTGGCAGAAAAACACTCGAAACTAAACCACTAGCGAGGCGAGATCCCGTTTAGAAAGACTATTTTCTAAAGAATTTTTGATGCTGCCTTTAGCAGGATGCGAATCCAAAATATTTCTTACACAAAAATTATATTTTCAAAAAAAATTTGTTTCTAAGGCTGAGAGCCTGGGGCCAGTTTATCAGCTGTAAATAATTTCCCAGCTTCCAAAATTTTCGATACAGAAAAATACAGTGACTTTGGGACATACATATGGGACATTCCATCATGACTCCTGGGACATTTGACTCGAGAGCTTTGCCAACTTTGACTTAATAAACTGACATTGGGATTTCAATTGCTATGAAATATATTTATCGACATGGATAAATATCCAATACAATAAATGCATTAAAAGAATTGGCGAAATAACAACAAATAGCTTTATAAGTACTCAGTAAGTGAGCTTGACTCCGGGGAAACCGAAAAATCCCTTTGTTGCACCTTTGTGAGCACGAAAACCAATTTTAGCTTTACAGTTCAACTTTGAACTACAATTTGTATATGATCGAAAGTACATACTACATAGTACCATATTCTTTAAAATTAAGATCAGTATTAGCTTTTAGAAACTTTTTACAAAGGTTAAAGAGTGTGACTCCTGGGACATTTTCCTGTTTTTTCGTGATACAATTTTTAAGTTTTTTCTGTTTTATTGATGCAGTTCCCTAAAAATTTAGCTATGCAACTAGTTACCCCTAAACCATGATAATAAAAAGACCTTAATTGTAAAGTTCTGTCAGAGCAGTGGGAGTTTATGGCATTTTAAAAATTTGGTACCTTTCCTCTTTTGGGTGGAATGTCCCATATGTAGAATAGGTATACCCGCCGGCCGTAATAAATGATTCCGATAAAAATATCAATAAAAAAATAGGCGAAGAAATTTCAAAAGGCCAAAAGATTTATGCTACTATTTTATTACACAGCACTGTACATGTGCACGAGCTAGTAATTGTATCATAACTGTTCCTGGCGCTGCACATAAATCGTAAACACGATCTCGATAGGAAAGTACTTTGTGTGTGTATTTGACGGCGGGGAGCCGAGATTTTGTAGTTGATAGCACAAGTTTCACTTGAATAACAGAAAAGACAAAATTTAACTAACCAGAGACAACTGCCGGCAACATAGTTGGTTGTCTCGGTGGGGCGCTATTGCCTTGCTTGCATGTAGTAACTGCAGTGAATAAACAACTGCGACTTAGAAAGTATACTAAATATATTTTTGTATGTATTTACATAGAAACATTAGACTGTGTGCAAAGGCGTGGAAGGAACTTTCTTAATCTTACAAAAATATAAAAAAACGTAAGTTTGTGAGTGACTGCGAATGTTTGGAAATCTTTTACGTAAACTTTGGAATATTCGCACAAAATTAGTTCATTTTGATATATTTATCGATAACAGAGTTATCGGTCAAAATGTGGTTTCGCGTAAACCTTGGAATATTCGTAAACAATTGGTATCAAAGGTCCCCTTTCATTTGGACTTTGGTTCATTTCGATATATTTATCGATAATAAAGTTTTCGATCAAAATATAGTTTTACGTAAACTTAGGAATATTCAACCTAAAGGGGAAGACGACAGCTTTCATTTGGACTTTGGTATATTTCGATATATTTATCGATAGCAGAGTTATCGGTCGAAATGTTGTTGCGCAAAATTTCTGAAATATTACTATAAAAGTGGTATCAAAAGAAAGGATGAGGCCACCGGTTTCATTTGGACTCTACCTTATCTATGCTAGCATCTATTTTGATAACGGCTGGACATAATAAAATTAATTTTGGAAGGTAGATTTTGTATCAGCTCGATATGCTTATACGCTAAAAAAATAAAGGCATTTGAAAAATTATTGGAGATATCGCTCAAAATGTGCACCAAGTCAACCTTATAAAGTGTTCGTTCAATATGGGCATTAAATGGGTATTGAGAAGTGTTTAAAAATGGTGTAGCTTTCAGTCCAATATGAGACCCCGTTTTCGAGTTATTGATTAAATTCTTAACAAGGAGGGTTCCTCGATGATATTAGTGCGATATGAGTATCAAATGAAAGGTGGCGAGAAGTAATTTAATATGTTTTAGTATCAAGGTTTCTAGATATTGATCAAGACGTGGACCAGGAGTGGAGTTGGAAGGCTTTTGTGAAAAATGGGTTTAAAATGAAGGTTGTTGATGAGAGATTTAAAGGGGAGTCATTTTAAGTCATTTTGGGAGTGGGATTGAGAAAGGGATAGCGATATGGATGACAATGAGAAAAACGCTATTCGACGCGTTGAAGCGCTTTAAGTAAGCAAAGTAAGGCTGACACTGGGCCAACTTTCATATATGTATTTCAGTAGAGTTCAAAAGAATTTTGACATTTCTCGAGGCAAAGCCAGCAAAGTGAGCGTGCATTGGGACAAAACCTTAAGATACTTAGAATGTAAAGCAAAATTTTTGAACATACCTGCATACGTGAGCAGCGCCAACAGTATCAGTATCCAATATGTCATGTTGTTCTTGATTTTTGTCCTTTAACGATTTATATTTTTTTTAATGTTGTAAAAAATGTCAGCAGTTGACTAACAATTTGTGTGACTGATGTTTGGTTTTAATTAAATTTGTTTATTGTTATTATAATTATTGTTGTTGTTATTGTACGTTTAATCGACATGTGCTTTTTTTGCAATGAAAGTAAAACTTTTCTGCAGAGTTTTACGATGGCATTTTTTTTTGTTGTTCTTCAGCGGAGAATTTAATTAATAACAAACTTTAAATAAATTAAACAACTAAATGGGTTAAATGTGAACTCTTTTATATTTCGAGGTGTTTAAATTTCACACATAAAATCATTAAATAAACTTTTACGATTATTTAATCAGCGAACTATGGCAGGCATTAAGGATTAAATTTGTTGAACTTTCACCTGGAGTTAAACGAATTTTCCACTTAGGTGCTATACAATAATTGTTAATGTGAATGGCTTTCGTATTAAGAAAATTACTACGAAAATAAACAAATTAACCACAGCATTCGCACATACAAAGTTATTCATATATATATATATATATATGTATGTGTGTTTGGCTGTACACAAATAAGGCGTATAATCACTTTATCAACGCGCTGCAATGGTTAAGTAGCCGACAGAGCGAGCCCACGCTGTGTCCGTTCGTTATTTGTAACGAGGTGATTATAAATGTTATTGTTATTGTAATGATTGGTAAATGGAGTGTAGTTGTTGTACCATTTGTGATGTTTATCGCGTTAAAATAATGTGCGTGCTTCACAATTTTATTGATATAGCCACAATATCTTTGAGTTGCTGCACAAAAATTAATTTCGAGATAAAAAAAATGAACCGCTCAAAACGAAATTACCGACATTTCCGTATCCGTTTTGCACTTCCACTTTCCCAACTGTAGTTTTCACTGCACTAAAAAAAAAACAACACACAGCTTTGGTGTGTTCGTTAGCTGCACTGAATATCTTTAGGCTGGATTATTTATAGATTTTACAGCAGCGGCTGTCATCACCGCTTTTATTGTGAGCGGCTTTATTTCACTTTTTTTTATTTCTTTATAAATTTATTTTATTTTTACTTTCGCGAATAGCTCTGAGCTATGCGAATACAAATACACACACACACATTTATATGCGTGCACGTATGCAAATATTTTATGCCTCCAGCTAGCGACTCTTTGGCATCACTCTGTGTTGAAATCACGCGCGCTCTTTTTAATTGGTTTCACTTTACGAAGTTATTACGCGGCGTGATGTCGTTTGTCTTTTCCTTGAACGAGCGCATCATCCTTGTTTTTTTGTTGTAGTGCTCGATTTTTCTCTACCGACTGAATTGCTGCTGCTGCTGCCTTACATGTCAACGCTTTTTTTTTTTGTTGCAGCTCAACAGCATCAACTTTGACTTGTGCACGTTGTTGATTTTATATTTTTATATTTTCGTCCTTTTGTTTACTCGCCTTTTATTTCTTTTTGATTAACTCACATTCTCGTTATTACTTTAAAAAAATATTTATTGTTAGTTGAAATCTTGCTGCTGTTATTGTTGTTGCTCTTGTTTACAGCACAGTTTCCGAGAAAAGATTATTTTCTGTTATTTGAAACGCATTTACACCTGCAAATGGATAGAAAATGAGAAAGTTGGTGAAATGTGAATTATCTTGGATCAATATATTCTGTAAATAAGCTTAAGTTTCTCGTAAGTGATTTATTTAGCAGACAGAGAGTTAAATAAGTCAATAACATTTATTTACAAATCTTTTGGTATTTTTAGGCAATTAAATGAAAATGGCAGTATTTTTCGCATAAATTTGTCTATCCAATATTTTCTGAGAATTTGGTTTTAACTGAAGTTCATAAAAGTTAAGCAAAGAAAAACAAGAGCAGCATTCCGACTTTTTTAGAATTTTTGGATGTGTCGCTTTGAATTTAATAACACTCGTAGTTGAGTTCAAGATTGTTTAATTCTTGATTATACGATACTATTAACACCCGGCGTGCGCTGCTACGCCAAAGCAAAACACCTGATTATACCATTTTTAACATTTCTCGGAAGATACATTATCTCATATTTTATCAAGGTAAAACGCCAGCTAAACGCCAAATATCAAGCTCATCGAGTCATAAATATGATTGTTTAGAATATATCGGGCCCTGGTAAACTTCCTGGAAGAAAAATTACCCCATACTTTAACCTAAGTATAACGCTGCCTAAATACCAAATTTCAAGGCAATCCAACCATTTAAAGGATAGTTTAGAATAAGTCAGTCCTGGGTCCACTTTCCGGAAGAAAATTTATCCTTTATCTTATATTTATATATTTGTATATCCGGACTATCTCGGGAACCGCTTGACCGATTTGGATACAATTTGGCACATAGATAGTATGATTGATTCTAAGACTACCCACTTAGGGGTTACCACTTGGGGCGATTTACAGGGTTGCCACCTATCTCATTTTTTTTAACTTGTAGAAAAATAAGCCAATATGCGTATCAAATGAAAGGTATTTTCAGAAACATGCCAAATAAAATATTTTCAAGTAGATTTTCCACCTAGGGTTGCCACCTTACCGAAGTATATTTGTATATCCGGACTATCTCGGGAACCGCTTGACCGATTTGGATGAAATTTGGCATATAGATAGTATGATTGATTCTAAGGCTATCCACTTGTGGGTTGCCTCTTGGGGTGTATACAGGGTTGCCACCTATCTCAATTTTTTTTTAATTATGGAGCTAGATATGCCAAAATGGGCATATGGAAGGTATTTTCGCCGACATACCAACTAAAATATTTTCAAGTAGGGTTGCCGCCCAAGGTTATCATTTTACCGAATTGTATTTGTATTGAATATTTTTCGGATCATATTTGGACTATTTTAGGATCATTTAGGGGTCACTTTTGGATAACTTTGGGGCTATTTTAAAAACCTTTTGGGTTTAATTTTTGATTAATTTGGGAAAATTTTGGGGTCGTTTTTGGATCATTTTGGAATCATTTTGGGATAATTTTTGGATCATTTTGGAACCATTTTTGGGTCATTTTGGGAACATTTGAGGCTCTTTTTGGGGTCGTTTTGGGATTTTTTTGGGATAATTTTTCATTTTCTTTGCAAGTGCCGTTCGGAGTCGGCAAAAAACTGTAGGTCCCGCCACTTGTAGGAAAAACACACAAAAGCAAGACACCACAAGTTGGAAAGAGAAGCTCAACAAAAATCTCGTTAGAGGTTATGATAACCTGTTGGTATATCGCCGCCATGCGTGTTTTTTTTATTTATAGCTACTGGTTCACCAAGTTTGAAGCAAATCGAGCTATAAATATGAGATCTACTGCACAGCTCCGGTTATGACACACTAGTCGGAAGTTTTTTCGAGTCACTTTCTGCTTTGTAGATATTTTCCGTAAAAACCATTCGTCTCGATGTATTATTATTATCCCAAATTAGGAAATAACGTCGCAGAACTACACAGAGAAAAATGAGCTGGGAAAGGATAAGAATTGACCGTGATTTTGGCTGAATCAACCCATATTTTGGTTGAATCAACAGATATGTTGGTTGATATAACTATATTTTGGTTGATATGACCAATTCACTGTCAATTCTGATCCATCACCAGTTCAATTTTCTCTGTGAATTGCAAGCATAGTTTCTTAAAAAAATGAAGACAATAAATAGCAACATAAGCCGAATAACCATAAAAACCAATATATGCAGTCATGTATCACATGCGCCTCAACTCTGCAATTTCGAATATATGTATGGTTCCTTACTTGCATCTCTTCACAACCTTTACCCTTTCCCAAATAGCTGTGCTTATATTTTTGTTCTTCTCACACTTGAAAACATCGGCCGTTTGTTTTTCGAAGTTGAGCGCCTAAAAACTTCATTGCATTTCTTTGTTTTTGTAGTTCATGAACGCTGCTTTCCTAAGAATAAATCTTGCTGAATATGCAGCTAAAGATGCATTGGAATTTTTGAGATTCTCGAGAAAAAAAATTATCTTTCTTTTCTTCACATCTTCATAAATACAAAACGAATTTCTTTGAATAAATCAGTATACGTTTCACTTCAGCCAGGAAAATCCTATATGTATGTACATATGTACCCCAAAATACTTTTTTCCTGCCCTCAGCCAAAATCTGTGTTGCAGATTTCATGATGCACTCTACTTGTCCTTGTGTGAACCTCTTGTTCCAAATGCTTGACATCGGAGTAGAATTAAATAACCCTGCACCTAACGTAGCCTATACATTGGGGGAAAAATCGCCTAAAAGTGAAAATTTAATATCCCTTTTATTCAGTGAGAACGGTAAACTGGTTATAAATAGCAACAGAAACTACACACGTTTAGCGATTTCCATTTCACTTGCCTTGGCTATTCTGGTTTTGTCAGCTGAGAGCTTGAACAATTTATCACCCAACTAAAGAAACAAGACAAAATATAACTCTCCATGAGTTAGAAGGGGCGCTATGCAGCTTAGCATATGTGAATTGGCTAATGGGCGTGCTCATACAAATAAATTCACACACACTCATATATGCATGTGCCCCAACTCACTTTTTTGTGAGCATTTGAGCTAGAAATCCCATATGCATGACATAGTTAAAGTAGCATTTTTTTTTTTTTGTTTGAAGAATTCATATGTTGTCGTTTATCTCTGGTTATGAATGTCTAGTAGTTTAACATTTGTATGTATGTTTGTGTTTCAATGTTGACCTTTCTGTACTTTAGCAGTTTCACTTAAATGTTCAGCTAACCAAAAAAAACTAAAAAAATTGCCACGAGTATGATTTATTAGAGTGCGCTGACTGATGTTGTCAGTTGAATTTTTAAGGCGATTACGATGTATGACTATTTTAAAAGTTGCCAACAAATATGAATACTAGTGAACAGAAATATATACATATACTATGGAATACTTGTGGTACTCAAGGTTTTAGGGTAGATTTGAGCAAGTTTGAAAACTGGAAAAAAATAAACTCATATTTAATCCTCACATACTCTATATGTATCTTTTAATAGTACCTGGGTGACCGAGCTTCCTCGGTTGCTATCAATTTAGCGCTACCATTACTTACGCAAAATCATTAAGGGTGTTTTTGGGGTCATTTGAGAATCATTTTTGAATAATTTTGGGATAATTTTTGGGTCGTTTTGGATAATTTTGGAAACATTTGGGGGTCTTTTTGGGATCATTTTAGTGTCATTTTGGGATCATTTTGGGTAAGTAAACTAAATTGATAGCACCGAGCAAGCTTGGTCACCCAATAAAATAAAATAAAATTAAATTAAAATAAAATAGCACCTATAAAATATACATAAAACTAGTTTATCGTTAATATCAGCAAATCAATATGAAGTTGACAGGCCGATATTTTTTTAGAACTTATTTAGGTACTTTTTGGTAATAAATATTTCACCCGCTGCATGCATTAAATCTCTACATTAAAAATTACGTGAAATCTTTATCAAATAGAAGGTTGTAATATAGTCAGGGAATCACAAAAAGATGCTACAATTTAAACTAATTTAAAAATCAACACAAAATCCTTTATATTCACTTTCACCAAAGGAAACTACTAACATTTTAAGTATTTGTCATTAAATTTAATGCGTTGCTAAGAGCAAACGCGTTTTTGAACCAACACACGTGTGCGGCGATGTAGAAATGCGTCGACATGGAAATGTTAACAACAATTGTAACACATTCGACATAGCACACATCCGCCGCACATAAACATTTTAAACCGAAAAGTGCGTGCTCGGCCTTACATATGGTTGTGTATTTACATATACATATGTAAGTAGGCGCATACTTAATTGTTGTGTTTGATGTAAACATATATACCCTAGATACTAGATATATATTTTTATGGCAAAACTTGTTTTCATTACTAGGCTAAAAAAAATGATAACACCTACTATGGAAATGTGCCAGACTTTAAAGTAGAACACAAACGATAGATAACACCTACTGCCTTTATAAAATGTGTTGCCTACTTTTTAGTAGCACAAAGAACTCAGAAGTGCCATTAACAATAGACAGCCATACAAATTAATTTTACGTTTATCATAACACGTATAACAACAAGCATTTAACCCTTATGGGGATGTTCATGTGAATTAATGAAAAAAATTTATATTTTTACAGGCGTTTTAGAGTCTGTAGGATGTCCTCTCTAAACGTGATAATGAAATCTGACTTTTTAGTAATAACTTTTATAAGGGTTAACGTTAACATGCTCACATAGGTATTTGTTACCAAACAAACGTTTTGCCACAAAAAAAAAAAAACAAAAAAATTTATTCAAGATAGTTGGATTTTTTTTGGAATCGCACGTACTCTTCTAGATTATAAATGCATCACAGCAGAAGCACGTTCGTTGTGCGTGGTAACGCTTTGATGGCGGAAGTGTTAAATTCACAATGCAATTAATGTAAGCTACAAAGCCTACAAATAGCATCATCAAGCACATTCACCACAATAGTAATAGTACTTTAAACACAATACACGTTGCAAAACAATGCCTGTAAATCAAATAACTGCTGAAGCTGTGCCCATTGAGTAACTGTGAATAATTGTAAAAAAAAAAAAAACATTTAACAACAGAAAACAAACAAAAGCATAAAGTTGACAATTATAAATGCACCTAACATTATGTCATTCTTGTTGTTGCATACAGTTACATGTAGTGTGGATGTAGGTTATTGTTTGCCATATTTTGCTTTTATTACGAATCATTCTCGCTTTATTCATATGTATTTCCATTATATTTTGTTTTCTACACTACTGCACTTTTATTTTATTGCCCACATGAAACAGCAATTAAGTACTGCAGGTGTGCGTCTGTATGCATGTGTGTGTATGCGTTGTTATGTACAAAGTACCTTTATCACCCAACAAACTAGTTAAAAACTCGAAAGCAACTGAAATCATTCAAACGAATCCAATTTACATTTACCATAAGCTTATGTATAAGGGTGTTCCTTTTTAGTCTACTTACCTAAGATAAGAAATAGATAAAATAAAAAAACATAAAACAAAATAAAATAAAAAAAAATAAAATAAAAAAAAATAAAATAAAATAAAATAAAATAAAATAAAATAAAATAAAATAAAATAAAATAAAATAAAATAAAATAAAATAAAATAAAATAAAATAAAATAAAATAAAATAAAATAAAATAAAATAAAATAAAATAAAATAAAATAAAAAAAAAAAAAATAAAAATAAAATAAAATAAAATAAAATAAAATAAAATAAAATAAAATAAAATAAAATAAAATAAAATAAAATAAAATAAAATAAAATAAAATAAAATAAAATAAAATAAAATAAAATAAAATAAAATAAAATAAAATAAAATAAAATAAAATAAAATAAAATAAAATAAAATAAAATAAAATAAAATAAAATAAAATAAAATAAAATAAAATAAAATAAAATAAAATAAAATAAAATAAAATAAAATAAAATAAAATAAAATAAAATAAAATAAAATAAAATAAAATAAAATAAAATAAAATAAAATAAAATAAAATAAAATAAAATAAAATAAAATAAAATAAAATAAAATAAAATAAAATAAAATAAAATAAAATAAAATAAAATAAAATAAAATAAAATAAAATAAAATAAAATAAAATAAAATAAAATAAAATAAAATAAAATAAAATAAAATAAAATAAAATAAAATAAAATAAAATAAAATAAAATAAAATAAAATAAAATAAAATAAAATAAAATAAAATAAAATAAAATAAAATAAAATAAAATAAAATAAAATAAAATAAAATAAAATAAAATAAAATAAAATAAAATAAAATAAAATAAAATAAAATAAAATAAAATAAAATAAAATAAAATAAAATAAAATAAAATAAAATAAAATAAAATAAAATAAAATAAAATAAAATAAAATAAAATAAAATAAAATAAAATAAAATAAAATAAAATAAAATAAAATAAAATAAAATAAAATAAAATAAAATAAAATAAAATAAAATAAAATAAGATAAAATAAAATAAATTCAAACAAACTAAAATAAAATACCACGACCTCTAAAAACTGTTTCGCCTTGACTCTTCTATAAAAAGAAATTATGTATTAAAAACAAATTTATTGAATGAGAACCTCCCTAATAGACACTTATTATATACAGTCCCTCACCAAAATATATATACAGTGCTTTACTGGAACTACAACTAAAATTATGTCCACCTAAAAGTAAATAGTAAATTTTCACTGTCACTCAGCGTCATGGGTCCCACGCTTGTCTTTTTTTTTTTGCAAATTTTAGGAGATATCTCCGAAACAAGCTGAGATATTCATATTTATGGCATTGCTCATGACAGCACCCGTTAGCATATTTCGTTTGGTATCCATATTGTTTTGTTTTTCCCAGTGCGTTCATTAATTTGTATGGAGAGAAAAAAAATGCAAAAAATTAGCAAATTTGAGCGGGATACAAATCTACATACTGAGAAAAAAGTTGAGAATTTTGCATAAAATTTCGTCGAATTTTTCAAATTTTGCAGGTTTTTATAATTTAATTTATAAATTTGCTGAAGCCGAAATTGGTTAGGACTTCCCAAATATAAACATATATTCAGGTAATTTTTTTCGCATTAACAGGTTGAATAATCACCATAAACACGTATGCCATGTGACACGAATTCAACATTTCCGGTTCTTAATCATCGTACATTTACCCAAATGTCACTCATACGCCATGGCGGGCGGTGTAAAGTGGGAAATTCTGTTTAAACCAACATTGCAAGTGTATAATTGTACAGTAATGTGTGTGTGTGTGTATGAGTGTACTTGCACCGTTGTATGCTACAAATTTTAACATTAAAATCCACAAAAGAACATATCTATGGTCTCAGGCAATAAACATCTATGTCGAGATAAATAAAATTTTAGTTAAGGATGGCTGTATAAAAAAGATCTCCACTACTATGAATTCTAGTTTATACCTCACTATAATTAAATTGGTGAAGTGCATAAAAAAGACAACGTGAAAGGAGTAAGCTACACATTTCTCATTAATTTTGCGAAATTGGCTCTAATATTTTTTGAAGTTAACAAAGTAAGCTACTCCTCTCAAACTTCTTCAATATAATGCACGAAATTCGCACCAAAAAGAAATTGCGATAAGTTGATGAGATCTTATTGTTATTATTATTATTGTGTTAAAAGGTGAGAAAAAATCTGTGCACACCAGTTCCTTAGTAATTCGACATGATTGCAGAGCTAGTAAACAGTTTGGAGTTGTTGGTGGCAATATATTTCAAATTATAGTACCAGGTGCTGGTTATACGACTAAGATAGCACATGTGTATGAGAGCGAAATACACACGCACGAAAATTTGTGGTGCCGTTCAGCTGGGCGCCAGAGTAGTAGACAAGCATAAAGAAGATGTAGACTGCTGTTGAATCCTGCTAGGCAACAGAAGTAAAATTTATATCACAAGTGGATGCGATGTAAGTTAGTGTCAGCAGGTGTTCCCTTTAAGGAGTTCTGATTTTATTTGCTAAGTTTTTTCTTATTATTTTTGTCAACTACTTACCAACGCTGTTGAATGCCAGGCAGCCAGTTTGAAGTGCTATGACGTTAGCAGGTATTTTATTTGAAATTGAGAAAATTTGTTTTGTGAACTTTGGAAACTGATAGCAATAGGCAAGGAGAAGAATATGCTTGGGGTAGAAGAGGAAACAAAGATTTTCGTTATGTTTACAAGCGGAAGTGCTATGAAGTAAAATAGGCATGTTTACAAGTGCAAAACGCATACGTACATGCGTGCACCCATACACATGTGCTTACAAAGCACACCAACAAAAAAGAAAAAAAAACTTTGCTAAATGAGAATGACTACCTAAGGAAATTAAATTTAAAAAATACTGATGATATACCACTTTGCTTTGTGTGCGTGTGCATGCTGAAAAAGGAAGTGATTAGGCACGCTGCATATGAAAGAAAAACTAATAATAAAAAAAAAAAAACGAAAAATGCACAAAAACAAAGAATTTTAATGGAAAATACAGATTAAGGAGGCATACACTTGCAGGTATGTTTGTGAAATATTTTTTTGAGGCAAACAAATTGGGTCAAAAAAATTGCGAAACAAAAAAATTTCTTGAGAAAGTACCAGAGAAAATGCAAGCTTTTAGGGATAGCTTGATAATCTATAAAAACTGCCTTGAGAAAAAAACTGCACAAAAGGAAAATGTCACTTCAATGTACGGAAAGCGATATGCAAGAAAACAAACGTAATTAAGAGGCAGTTACATGAAAAGAGATAAGCAAAAATAGCTCTGGCTATTAGCCTAACAGGCAATAAGAGTAAACAGTAGGATGATGTCTTTGGTCTCTGAGGGTTTGTAGGAAGTAATCGAAATTTATACACAGCAGTGGCGAGAGAGAGCAACACACGTAATATTATTTGCCATTTGGAGCCCCAAAACGATCCCAAAACGATCCCAAAATGACCCCAAAATAACTCGCAATTATCACATAATGATCCCAAAATTGCTCCAAACTGATCCCAAAATATTCCTGGAATTATCACAAAATGACCCCAAAATGATCCCAAATTACCCCAAAATAATCCTAATATTATCCCAAAATTATCCCAAAATTATCTTAAAATAACCCCAAAATGACACCACAACGACCACAAAATGATCACAAAATGAGCCCGAAATTATCAAAAAATGATCCTAAAATTACCCCAAAATTATACCGAAGTGATCTCGAAACAGTTCTTAAATATACCGAAGTATATTTGTATATCCGGTACTATCTCGAGAACAGCTTGATCGATTGATTCTAAGACTATCCACTTAAGGGTTACCACCTATCTAATTTTTTTTTATTATGGAGCGAGATATGCCAAAATGGGTATCAGCCGCCCAGGGTTACCATTTTACGGTAATGTATTTGTATTGTATATATTTTATTTATGTACATAAGGGGTTGTCACATTTTCAAAATGTATCCCAAAAATCAGCACGGTCTCCGAAAAGATGTGGCAGGTCATACGCATTTGTATTATCGCTAAAGAAAATAAAGATCATGGGCTCAAGAAAAGGTCTGGTTATTCGAATCCAGTCAATAAACCCCAATTACCTTTACCTCAACCCCATGAAGGGCTCTTTTCAATTGCTAGTACCAAAATCTCGCATTTAGTGAGAAACCTTGCCTTGTTGCTCAAGAAACATTTTGTATCCAAAAAAATAAGGCAGAGTAAAATGCGAATACATGTATACATTAACCCCGCAGCACTATCTTTAGCGATATCTGTGTCTTGAAAGGCGCCAAAAGTGTTGATCTCATTGCCAGTTGACGTTTGTATGCTTGCTTGCAAACGCCTTTAAACGATACCGTGAATTATATATGTATCTACTTTTACATAGCACGTTCTTAGCGACAAAAGACGTTTAGCGTAAATGCTAAAAGACGACTTTAGCCGTTGGTGGCAAGCGTAATGCGCTTAAATGCCAAGCATACCAAAACACTCAATGCCGGCAAAGAAAGCTGAGTCAAAGCAAGCGAAATCAGAAGCGAGTTAAAGATATGGAGCATTGCTTGAATCCTTTCGTTTTTTAGCTTTGCTTTTCCATCGTTGAAAAATATCTCTGACATTGAGATATGCTTGTAAGCATGTGTTTGGTTGTGCCATGTGCTGCTCACTAAACGACTTTACATTACAATGTTTGCGCTTTTAGCATTTTGAGAAGATAATCAGTGGATGCATGACATTAAATGCACATGTTGACATAAGACAATAACAAATTATGTTATAAAGCTTCAGCCATTTCACATAGCAAATATTGGTAAATGTAAAAATAATTGAAATTTGAACAAGCCTAGCGTGATTTGAATTTGCTGGTGAAGCTAATCAAACACAAACACACACAATTTATTGAGCAAACTTCTATTCGCTAATATATGACTATGAGAAAACACGTGAAGGGTTAAGGCAGTGTTGACAAAGGATTTCTGTTAAATTTTTGAAAGCGTCGCGGTTGGTATATCGAAGAACAAGATGGTAATGAAGGTTTATGTAAAAGGGGAGCAGTTGTGGAAACTTTATTTAGTTTGATTTTATTTTACTTTATTATTTTAGCTTATTTTATTTTATTTTTATTTTTTTAATTTAATTTAATTTCTTTTTTTTTCATTTTAGTTAATTTTATTTCATTTCATTTTATTTTATTTTATTTTATTTCATTTTAGTGTATTTTTTTACTTTATATTTCATGCTTTCAATTGATTCCTTTAAAAAATATTCTACCATTTTTTCGGCGTCGCAAAAAAGCTGATTAAAAGTGAAAAGTTTCCGCTCTACTTACAACCAATTTTCACTTTCCAAACAGTTTCCCATTCAGCTATGCAATTTTTAACGAATTTCACTTTCACTAATATTAAAAGTAATACAAATGCGAAAAAATAAAAAACGAATGAAAAATATTAACGCTAAAGCAGTGAGCAAACAATTACAATAACAGTTTATTGTAAAATGCTTTGCCCGCTCATTTGTTATTTTTGGAATGAGTTCGGCGCAACTAAATTGCATGCCACGATGTGTTGGCCATCAGTCTCGCTATTTTCATGCGCATAAAAGCCCCTAGCAGCCAGTGCACAGCTGCTCACACTCACATTTACTCTCATTCATTCATTCACTTATTTAGTTGTGTGTCCTTGTAACAATGCATTCATGCATGCAACGTTCTGCCAGCGTCACTTGTTGGTTCTCATTCTACTTTTAAAAATTTAAAGATGGAGATGTGTTAAACAGTCCTTTTTTATATATGAGCAAAATATAATAATCATGTAATTTTCGAGTCCTTAATGTAGCTTTTTGTCAATATCCTTGTAAAGATCCTGTTGTCCTTATACAAATTTAAATATGGAGATGTGTTGCACAGTCCAATTTTATTTATGGGCCAAGTAATAAAATCCAGTCATATTCGATTTATTTTTCGTACGCTCTTACATGCATATTTTCCACAAAACTTAGCTCAAATCTAAACAAATGAAAAAAAAAAACTAAAACGGGATACAAAAATAAATCTTTTGCTGCTAATAAACTAACAAATTAGAGTGCGCGTAAAAGTGGATTGGAAATTGTTTAATGGTTATATCCAATCATATCATACATGTATCTATGCCAATCTGTGCATGTGGGTGTATGTGCTTGCCAACTACTTAGAAATCTTGAAATATTTCTGTGACAAATTGCTAAACTTTTCATTGCCTTTTGTTTTTATTTTTAGGATCAACTATCTTTTTTGTGTTTATTTTCGCCGCACTCTTTTCCAACTCAACGCACAGCTGCACAAACAATTTCACAAATCATTGTTTTAGAGCAAATGTATGTCGCGTTTCATTATTTATAATTTTATTTAGAAAAAATTGTATTCTTTTATCTTGATGCAGTTCACACTCA
>CAXKVI010000005.1:110975618-110990618 GCA_964058755.1 Campiglossa producta
TTAACCAACTGTTCCACCGACATCCACCGGTCATAAGGTAACTTGGCACCGATCCACCGGCATACACCAACTGTTACACCGACATCCACCGTCACCGACCGACATCCACCGGTCAAAAGGTAACTTGACATCGATCCCACCAATCGTTCCACCAGCCGTTTTGCCGGCATTCCCCAACTCCCTGCCATCCATCGGTACCCAAGTACCGATCCATCGCCTTTTCATCTTACCGGGCTAGACGTACCTTTAAGTGTGTGTGTGTGCCCGACTAGAATATCACCACTAAATCACTGTGTTCTTATTAGTAAAGGAATTGGGACCTCTAATTGATTCTGGATTGGCTGAGCATTACCACATCCTACGACAAAACCCAACTCACATCGGTTAAGAGCATATTCAGCATATTTAAAAATTAGTACCTGAGTGACCGAGTTTTGCACTGTATTTTTCGCAGTTAATACCATTTAGGATCATTCTGAGTATTTTTTTGATTATTTTGTTAATTTCTTATTGCTGTCATTGTTGCGTCAGTTTGGTTTTGAAATTTTTCTAGAATATGGTAACATTTTTTCACGCTATATGCAGTTTAAAGCCTTGATATATTGCATTTACCCGCCAACATTATAATTTTCTGGCTTTTTAAACGATTTTACATATGTATGTAAGTAATTATGACTATTTGCGAAAACTATAAATATACGAATTTATGGAATGGCCCTACAAAAAAAAATTTTAACCCTTCTTTTCATTTTAATCTGAATGTTAATTTATAATATCAATAAATTTGCCTTTCCAACTATATCTCTATTCGAAATTGTCTGCTTGAAGCGCTGATAACTTTGTAAGCCTCACTACTAATGACATTAGCGCTCAGCTGCAATTTATTGCACGATCTATCCAATTAATTATTGTAAGTAGCTTGAACGTAGTTTTACAACGTTTTTAACTAATAACAGAACATTTTACAGCAAAACTTTAAGTCTAACAAATCATCGCATTAACGAATAGGGTGGACGAAGCTACAACAAAAGAAAGTCTAAAAATTTTTCTGCGGCAACTTAGAGTAATTAATTTGAAAAAGTGACAATAACTTCAGCAATAAACAAAAAAAAAGTATAGAAAAGATGAAAAATTAGATGATTTATGCCAACAACTACCATCATTAAATGAAAAGTACCAAAGCAAACACCGCTGCACTGCAAAAATCTACGGCGCCAATGTCACTTATACTTTTTATTTTTTCTTTAAAACAGCCACTAACTACTTAGAAGTACAAAATAAGAAGAATAAAAGCAGCTACGCGAGCAAGTTGAAAGTAATGCGTAAAGATAAGAGACAAAGTAAAGAAAATTGAAAAAGTATACTTGTTAAAAACTTCTTAAAATGCTGCAGTGCAGATACCCAAGGCGACGGGATAATGTTGAGGAGGAACAGCGCGGAAAGAGAGCGTGATAAAAATGGCGACAACTAATAGCAAACAACTTTTTAATGAACGACAACAAGCCGACAGCAAGCTGCAGCAATAACACAGTTGAAATATCAAAGCGTAGAATGAAACAAAGAAAAAAAATAACTAAAAACAGAAAAGAATTTTGCCACTTGTTAGCCAAGAGTGACCACAACAAATCACTGGGCCACGCACAGCGACAAAACGAATGACATTCCGCAACCGAGAGTGGCCGCTAAGGTGCAGCTTGCTGGTATGTTGCTTGTTACATACTAATTTTCATTCTTATACCCTTGCTCATTCACGTCAAAACATACAACTGCACCCGAGCACTCTGCAAAGCAATGTGACAAGTCATTGACTGTAATTACAACTCTCCGTTCGCTTCCATTGCTCGCCCCTTCTACAACATACACTTTCTTACGAAACATTCGACAAAACTATTAATTGAAGAAATTCCTTGTGGTCAACCTATGGCTGGCGCATTTAATGAATGTCATTTATTATGTTTGGTACTCAGTCCGCAGTGGCATTCATCAATTAATTTCATTTGATTATAAATTTTTAGCAGAGAGGGCGTGAAGCGTTAATATATATGTGGGTAGCGGACGTAACAGTTCAGTTAAAAAATAGAGCTGAAAGAATAAATGACTGTAATAGTCGACTTACCCACGAACAAGAGTACGTAGAACGTGTCGGCTGGGACGACTTGTCTGATGAGAGTAGCGGAGAAGTCAAATGAGTGAAAGGGCGCGTTTTGACATTAACATGAGAAAGAGAGAGAGAGAGAGAGTTGCAAGTTATTTCTGGGAATATTACATCCAGCAAAAACTAGCAACTGAACAGAAAGTTTTCTGAATATCAATTGTAATTTTCTGAATGTCAATTGTATTTTTCTGAATATCAAATGGAAATCCTGAATATGAATTGTAATTTTCTAAATATAAATTGTTACTTTCTGAATATAAACTGAAAAGGTGTAGTCAGAAAAAGCCTAATCTATTTTAGAAAAATACTAATTAGAAAAATTCCATTTCATACTACATTATTATTATAAGGCCTTATTACACCGCAACCATTAGTACGATCTATTGTAGTACATGGTACTATGCAAACATTATTTGAAATATTTTGGTTTGCTTCTTTTTTTCTCTTGTAATTCACAGATGCTTTTTCGTGTTTGGCTAAATACAAATATGATGCTGATCTATATATGATCTAGTATGTCAACTGCTATATTTCTTGTGTACTTATATACACAGAAAAAAGGCACTGGTAAAATCTACAATCTCGTGCTGTTATCCTGAATTTGACCAAATTTTGGTTGTTTGAACGGTATTTCTTGTTGAAGTAACTGTATTCAGATCTTTTATTATCCCTCTAGATCTTTTATAATCCCATTTTGGCCAGGTTTGTTTGGATGTCCGGCACCCTTGGGATTGTTGCTACCTTTCGTTGGCTTGACGGAGTGTGTACTCCAAGCCAACGAAATGTGGCAACAATCCCCAAGGTGCCGGACATCCAAACAAACCTGGCCTAAGAAGGAGAGAAATCTCCATATTAATAGGTGTTCTAACTGGGCACTGCCTTATTGGTAGGCACGCAGAAGGTGTGCCCTACCGACGATGCTGTAGGAGCTGCAAAGATGATGAGGAAGAGGAAACGGTGAAGCACCTCATCTGCAACTGCCCGGTCTTAAGCGGCGCGAGAACGCGCTTTTTGGGAGTTCCCTTCCTGGATAGCCTAAACCAGACCGCTGAACTGGACATAAAGGACTTGATGGCCTTTATAAAGTCATCTAAGTGGTTCGAGGAGGAGTAACGGTGTCGGTTTAGGAGTGTCAGTCCCGGGATACTACTATGTGGAAAATCCCAACAAAAATCAAAGCAGCACACTATATAATGTATATAATGTCAACCGAGTAGGACGTGTTTTTTTCGTGCTCCAAGATAATTGCAGTTTACCTCGGTTATATTGAAGATTTACCATTGTTTTTGTTTTTGCGCTGCGAGTTTCGTATTGCGGACTGTTTGTGGTGTTAATTATCTCATTAAAATTAAACTTCAAACTGAAACAAAAATAAATAAAACAAAAATAAATATACGTAACAAAAACAACATTTGAAAATCTGAGAAAATGCAGCAATCAAAAATCACAACGGTGCGAAGAAATCCACCTAGAGGTACAGCTTCTCCCCCTACTACCCCTCTCACACCTTCATCAACAACACTTACGGCGCAATTGGACGCTCTGAGAGAATCCATTGTCAAAGAGCTGCGTGAGTCCATTGTCAAAGAGCTGACTGCTGAATTGGGGAAAACAGAGGAGCGATTAATGCAGAGATTTGGTGAGTTGGCTGCTGAGACGTCAAATTTGAAGTTGCAGATTGCAACAATAGAGAAGAGAGTGGGTGCTGTAGAGAATGCGTGCGCTGATGTTCTCATGCTCCGAAATGAGCTCATTGCAGCACAGGGCCATATCAATGCTCTTGAAGCTAACGCGGTCGCAACTGACTTGATCATCACTGGCGTCCCACAGAGAGCAGGTGAGTGTTTACCAGAGCTGCTCTTGAAAATATGTAGCACAATTGAGCACAAAGCACCACCATTACGCGATGCGTTCCGACTACAGAACAGTGGGATTAAGAACAACAACACACATAACAAGCCAAATAATTCCCCTCCCATTGTTATTAAACTTTTCTCTGCACCTGACCGTAACCAATTGTTGAAGTCTGTTGCTGCTTTTCGCAAAGCTAAAAAGAGATCAATGGCGCTCTCTGACATAGGTTTGCCGGGATATGGGTCAGTGAACATTCACGAAAGTCTGCCAAGGAGACTGCGAGGGGTAATGACACATGCATCTCTGCTTAGGCGTCAAAAAAAGTTAGCGTCAGTATTCTCTTTTCGAGGCAGAGTCTTTGTACGGCTCAAGGTGGATGAAGAGCCTAAATTGGTCAGCAGCATAGCCGAGGTTGACGCTGTTGTTGGAGCTTGAGCGCGTTTATGTTTATTTTTTATATTAAGTATATCGTTTATATGAATATGTTCACGTTAGATACTCTATGCCTTAAATCTTTTTCTTTTTCTCAATGTTCAGCTCTATTCTCTTTTGTTGTGACTTTGTCTCTATACCATTTATTTGCTATTTTCTTTTCATTCTTTTTTCTCTTCTTCCCTATTTTTTCTGATTGTCGGATCTTGTTGCTGTTGCGTTCATTTGCATCTCTGTTATTGTTTGTGCATATGACATTCTTCTTGTGGTTGTTCCTTCGCTTTTGATGGATCCCTGTAGGAAATCTGCCTTAAGCATGAAAGATAGCGCCAAAGTAGTCATAGATATTCTGTGTAAGCAATCTGCTGGACTTAGTGTAGTACACTTCAACGCCCGTAGCCTTAATAATGAAAAGTTGGACTATGTTAGGCATATATTTTGCGATTCGAAAGTTGACATAATTTGCGTCTCAGAAACCTGGTTTTCTAGTGACATTTCTGATGTGTACTTTAGCATCCCTAACTATAGTCTAACACGCGTTGACAGAACGGCACGGAAGGGTGGAGGAGTTGCAATTTACTATAAGTCATACTTAAAATTCAACGTCTTGGCTAAATCACTAGACACTGGTACTGAGTTCATCATTGCTGAAATTTCAGATAATGCGACAAAGGTTTTGGTATCTTGCTTGTATAATCCCCATAGATGTTATTTGCTAGATTCGTTCTTTACTGAGCTATCGCGGTTCTTAATTGACTTTGAGTACTTTGTTATTTGTGGTGACTTCAATGTGAATCTTCTTTGTAATGACTCTTACACTTTTAAATTACTTGACCATGTTGCAGCCGCTGGTCTTACTGTAGTCAATCGTATTATGCCGACAAGATATGCGCATAACTCAACCCCTAGTCTGCTAGACATCATAATTACGTCAAGTTCTCAACACATTCTAAAGTTTGAGCAAATAAGCTTTATATCCGATCATGACCTTATTTTTTGTACTTTTGATGTTACGCTTAACTGCTCGGCTGACACTGTTACTTCTGTTTATCGTGATTTTAAGTCTTTAAATGTAGATGCGTTATTTGTTGATCTATCTAACATCGATTGGACATCTTGTTGGTCTCTTGCTTCGGTGGATGAGAAGCTTGATTTTTTAAATAATTCCCTTCGCGACCTATTCGATGCCCATGTGCCCTTACGCGAAGTTCGAATTACTAAAAATTCCTGTCCTTGGTATAACCATAGGGTTAGGTCCGCTATTAAACTACGCAACAGGCTTTATAATAAGTGGAAAAGGAGCCAATCTGATAATGCTTGGCAGGAGTACAAAATTGCTCGTAATAAGGCCACATACATAACTAGATGGGCAAAGCAGACCTACTGTGACGAGAAGTTAAATCCGTCATTACCGTCCAAGGATCTATGGCGTAATTTGAAAAGTCTTAATATCCATGACAAGCAGATGACTGAGTGTCATATTGACCCTAATACACTCAATGACTACTTTTGCAGTTCGAGTATCAGACAGGGCAGAGCAGTGTCTTTGAATGTAGAAAATAGATTTTCACTGGAGAAGCAATTCCAGTTCAGTGCAGTGGCTGAGAATGATGTTCTTGTGTCTCTTTTAAGCATCAAGTCAAACGCCGTTGGGGACGACGGAATATCCTTGAGGTTTGTGAAAATTGTGCTCCCGCATATCTTAAGTGCCCTCACGCATATAATCAACCACTGCTTTACGACATCATGTTTCCCAATGGAGTGGAAAAAGGCTTTAATTATTCCTGTTGCTAAAATAAATGCAGCCTCAGCTCCTTGTGATTATAGGCCAATAAGTATTATTCCAGCTTTTGCCAAAGTGTGTGAGTCCTTGATGGCAGATCAAATTTCTTCATACCTTCAAGAAAATAAACTGTTGAATCCATTACAATCCGGGTTCCGTCCCAAGCACAGCTGCTCTACAGCTATGCTGAAAATACTGGATGACATAAGAATCAACTTTGACAACGGAGACTTAACTCTTCTTTGTCTCCTGGACTTTTCCAAGGCTTTTGACTTAGTAAGTCATAGTCTTCTTTGTGAAAAGCTTAAATATTATTTCGGATTCTCGGATACCTCAGCTCAGCTTATTACCAGCTATCTTGAGGATAGAACTCAGAAAGTTGTATGTAATGGTTCTGCATCTAGATCCTGTATTGTTTCTTCTGGTGTGCCGCAAGGCTCCGTACTCGGCCCTCTCCTGTTTAGTATTTTCATCAATGATGTATTCTCTAGGTGTCAGTATGTTAATATGCATGCTTATGCGGATGACATCCAACTATATTTATCAAGTCGTGTCGGACTTGTTGAAGATTTGTGTTTTAAGGTAAACAGCGACTTGTCTGCTATCTCGACATGGGCGAGTGAAAACCTCCTTTGCTTGAACGCCAAAAAATCGTACGTGTTACCCATTTGTCATAGAGTCGTTCATGTTGATGATATTCCTAAGTTATACGTGGGTGACAATATCCTTTCATTTACTGAAAAAATTAAAAATCTAGGCTTTATGATTAACTCCAAGTTAAGTTGTGTTGACCACGTAAATAAAGTTATAAGCACTATTTATTATGTTTTACGTAGATTAAGAATCTCTGCCTCGTTTACTCCCCTAGAGACTAGGAAAAAACTAGCTGTGCAGTTGATTGTTCCACACTTTACGTACGCGGAACTCGTATACAGTCACCTTGACTCTGTGTCGCGTCAAAAAATTGAAGTTGCTTTTAACAACGTCACACGTTATGTATTTGCGTTACCAAAGTATGATCACATTTCTTTATGGAAGCGTGAAGTTCTTGGATGCACTATTCTCGAGTACCTTGCGGCACGTAATTGTATATATATCTACAAACTAATTGAATTTGAAACCCCCCAATATCTTTTTGAGAAACTAAAATTCTCCAAGTCCCTCAGGAACCGCAATTTGATAATTCCCCGACATGTATATCTATCTTCTTCGAGGCTATTTTTTATACATGCTGTAAGGCTCTGGAACTCAATTCCTGATTTTCTAAAGGGTGCCTTGAGTAGGACCAACTACAGAGGGATGATTCATGAGTACTTCAGTACAGCGAACTTAACGTGATTGCAACAGAGCTACGTGTTTCTCTATTTCCATTTCTTGTTTCTTTCTTTAATTTCTTTATTTTCTCTCTTCTTACAAAAATTATTGTTACTATAGGTTTACCTTTGTTGATTATTATTATAATTTATTTCATTATAAAATTTAGTGTTAATGTTAAATAATTTGTATTTTAAGTTTGTTGATGTGCTATAAAAGACTCTGTCTTACTGTCACAACCACTTTGTTAAATAAATAAATAAATAAATAAATAAATAAATAAGTTGGAAGAGAAGTTCGGCAAAAGTCTCGTTAGAGGTTATGACAACCTGTTGGTATATAACCGCCATTTTTTTTACGTTGCGGCATAAACTTGAGTATATTGACAACAACAATATAAATTGACTCTAACAATGCTCCTTTAACTCGAGTGTATGGCCCAGCATGAAAGCAGTCTTACTTTGACTCTTTTTGATGTAAAAACAAGTAAGGAAAGCTGTCTTCGGCTGTGCCGAAGGCTATATACCTTTCATGAATAAGCGTCACGATTTTCACTCTTCGATCCCCAGTACAGCCTGTTTCAATTTAACTATATTTACTATACACATTACACATCTTTGTTATAATTTAAAAAAAACTTACAAAATAATAGGATCCGAGTTATCGGAACAATCGATTGTATGGAGGCTATATATTATACGTGTTCAATTGTACTGACTTACACTATACACATTACATATGTAGAAAGTACTAAAGGTGAAATATTTTACGTTCCTAACTTTTTAAATGCGGAAGTATTGGCCAAAAAACCTTATATCGGAACAACCGGTTGTATGGGGCTAAATATATGTTATATTTACCCGATCTTCTTGATTTTCCTCTACACACTACATAAGTTGAAAGTACTCAAGTTGCAAAATTTTATGTTCCTAACTTTTTAATTACAGAAGTTTTGGCCAAAAAAACCTTATATCTGAACAATCGGTTGTATGGGGGCTATATGTTACATTTTCCCGATCTTGTTGATTTGCACTATATACACTACATAAATAGAAAGTACTCGAGTTGCAAAATTTTACGTTCCTAACTTTTAATTGCAGAAGTTTTGGGAAAAAAACCTTATATCTGAACAATCGGTTGTATGGGGGCTATATGTTAAATTTGGCCGATCTTGTTGATTTTCACTATATACACTACATAAATAGAAAGTACTCGAGATGCAAAATTTTACGTTCCTAACTGTGTAATTGCAGAAGTTTTGGCCAAAAAACCTTATATCTGAACAATCGGTTGTATGGGGGCTATATGTTACATTTGCCCGATCTTGTTGATTTTCACTATATACACTACATAAATAGAAAGTACTCGAGTTGCAAAAATTTACGTTCCTAACTTTTTAATTGCAGAAGTTTTGGCCAAAAAACCTTATATCTGAACAATCGGTTGTATGGGGGCTATATGTTACATTTGCCCGATCTGGTTGATTTTCACTATATACACTACATAAATAGAAAGTACTCGAGTTGCAAAATTTTACGTTCCTAACTTTTTAATTGCAGAAGTTTTGGCCAAAAAACCTTATATCTGAACAATCGGTTGTATGGGGGCTATATGTTACATTTGCCCGATCTTATTGATTTTCACTATATACACTACATAAATAGAAAGTACTCGAGTTGCAAAATTTTACGTTCCTAACTTTTTAATTGCAGAAGTTTTGGCCAAAAAACCTTATATCTGAACAATCGGTTGTATGGGGGCTATATGTTACATTTGCCCGATCTGGTTGATTTTCACTATATACACTACATAAATAGAAAGTACTCGAGTTGCAAAATTTTACGTTTCTAACTTTTTAATTCCGGAAGTTTTGGCCAAAAAACCTTATATCTGAACAATCGGTTGTATGGGGGCTATATGTTATACTGGTCCGATCTTGTCAGTTCCGACAAATGATTCCTATATTACAAAATGGTGGCCACATACAAAATTTCAGCCAGATATCTCAAAAATTGAGGGACTAGTTTGCGTTCAAACAGACAGACGGACAGACGGACAGACGGACAGACGGACAGACGGACAGACGGACAGACGGACATGGCTAAATCAACTCATCTCGTCATCCTGATCATTTCGGTATACTTATTGATGGGTCTATCTCTTCTTCTTCTCATATTTACAAACATCGGACCAAAGTTATAATACCATTTCATGTTCATGAAAGGTATAATAAGGCTTACTTTTATCTATATATACATATGTGGGACCGGAACTGCGCAGTGGACGACAAACTTAACCTTGAGTAACCTTAATTTACCCTACCTAAAAATACAACACCAAAGCCCCAATTACATAAAACTTTGACAAATGCGCGCCTCGTTTTTGAGCATTTGCAAAAATTTCGCTTCGCTTTACGTTTAAAAAATTTTGAATGAAAGTGGATCCTACAAAGTTGAATACAATTGGGCCTTCACCTATATAATCAAACTTGACAAACGCGGAATTTGAAAGGAGCCATTGCAAGTTGAATTCAATAATTAAATTAAAAATACAATAAACAACATAATTTAAAAAATATAGAAAAAAAAACTTGTGTCAACTTTACCGAGAATCGAACTCAGAGCCTTTAGCTCATTTTTGGCTGTGTATGAACTAGTATATAAACTGGTATAATGCTGATGCAGAGGCTGACTAGTATACCAATTGGTATGGTGCTGATGCAGAAGAGGACAATTGCTTTTCTTTTTCTCTTGTAATTCACAGATGCTTTTTCGTGTTTGGGTAAATACAAATAGTCGCTGCTTTCTAAAGAATAAACTGGTATATTGCTGATGTAGAGGCTGACTATGATACTGGTGCATAGACCGACTAGTATACCAACTGGAATGAATGTCAAATTCGTGGACTAGTATGACAAGTGGTACGATCTGAATGGGCATAATGATTAGTATGTCCTGCCGCATAGACTGAGCAGTATGTCAACTGGTATGATTCTGATGTATATATGAACTAGTATATCAACTGGTAATATTCTGATGCATATATGAACTAGTATGTCAAATGGTATATTTCTGATGCAAATTTGAACTAGTATGTCAACTGATATGATTATAATGCATAAGTGAACTGGTATGTGAACTGGTATTATTCTGATGCATAAATGAACTACTATATCAACTGGTATGATTCTGACGCATATATGAACTACTATGCCAACTGGTATGATTCCGATGATTTTTTTAACTAGTCTGTTAATTGTTTGATTCTGATGCATATATGAACTAGTCTGTCAACTGGTATGATTCTGATGCAAATAAGAAGTAGTCTGTCAACAGGTATGATTCTGATGGAAATATGAACTACACAGAGCCAACACTGCCTAATAAAATAGAACAAAAGTCATATGATATCTCTATAGATTTTCTTCAAGAAGAAGTTCTTTTTATTTTTGAAGAGAAAATCTTATTAATCTTTACAAAGAGAAATCTTGCAAAAAACGTACTGATTTCTTAGGGTTCCTAACAAGAAGATTCGACTTATTAATGTTTTCAAAGGGAAAACATATTTCCGCATAATTGTATGTGTTAATAAGATTTGACTTATTAATGTTTTCAAAGGGAAATCTTGCAGAAAACGAACTGATTTCTTAGGGTTCCTAACAAGAAGATTTGACTTATTAATGTTTTCAAAGGGAAAACATATTTCCGCATAATTGTATGTGTTAATAAGATTTGACTTATTAATGTTTTCAAAGGGAAATCTTGCAGAAAACGAACTGATTTCTTAGGGTTCCTAACAAGAAGATTCGACTTATTAATGTTTTCAAAATGAAATCACATATTATTGAGATGAAAATAAAAATTATGTTTCAGAGTTCTTATATTGTCTTCGAGAACTTCAGATTATCAGTTACGATTCAGTTTTAGATTTCTCTTGTATTGCCTTTACCTTCTTATGTTGCCTTTATATATTTCCTTCAAGCCATCTCACCGCACTCTTCCTTACATTGCCTTCCACACTTGCCATATTGCCTCCACCGCGAATCGAACTAACCACATATTGAATGCTGAACACAGGTGCTTACCATCGAGCCATCGGGTACTTCTGCTTCTCAGCGTATAATTGTTCTACATGATGTCTGCTGATGATGTTGCAAGATTTCCCTTTGAAAATATTAAAAAGTCAAATCTTCTTGTTAGGAACCCTAAGATCGTCTTATTAACACATAAAATTATACGGAAATATGTTTTCCCTTTGAAAACATTAATAAGTCAAATCTTCTTGTTAGGAACCCTAAGATCATCTTATTAAAATAAAAAGTTTTTCTCTTTCAGCTTTTTTTTCAATAAATGTTAACTGGTATGATTCTGATGCATATATGAACTAGTCTTTCAACTAGTATGATTCTGATGTATATATGAACTAGTCTGCCAACTGGTATTATTCTCATGTATATAATAACAAGTATATCAACTGGTATATTCCTGATGCAGAGGCTGGCTAGTCAGCCAATTGGTATGGTGCTGATGCAGAGAAGGACAATTGCCATCTCGTAGGACATCGCCGTGTTAGCTGACTGGTATTTGATTAGTATAAAACTAGTTAAGTTGACTGCAGGGTAGTCATTAGTATGACCACTTTATGGTCTCGTATGGGTTGAATGGGTACAAAATGTTGAGTAGTTAAACTTTTTTTTATTCTCTTTTGGCAGTCGTATAAAGTACACATTCTCAAATTACCAAGCTTTTCTGGACTCTCCCTACTTTAAGAGGCTGACTGGCTGCACTTACGTGGTTTTGCATTTGATCGTTATGTTGTTTTGCATAAACTACAATATCATAAGAGAAATACTCCCTCTAATGCTAGCATACCTTGTACCGAATTTCATCGTTCTGCCATAATCAGTTTAAAAGTTATGACCCGTGAAATTTTCAAATATGCCCCCCTGAAAAGTGGGCGGTGCTTGAAGCTGAAATGGCTAAAATGATATAATTTTGTATGTGAATCTCCTTGATCATTCTCTTATAATTTTTCCATAAATTTTTTTAAGTGCGCGTGGCACCGCCCACCTAAATAACCTAAATTGACATAATTCGGTAACGGCAATGGCTAAAATTATATAATTTGGTAGCGTGAAGCCCGTAGTCATTCTATTATGTTTTTTTGATAATTTTTTAAAAGTAGTCGTGGAACCGCCCACTTTTCAGGGAGGCATATTTGAAAATTTCACGAGTCATAACTTTTAAACTGATCACGGTAGAACGATGAAATTGATACAAGCTATACTAGCATAATAGTGAGCATACAGAATGTAAATGGACGAAATCGCTTCCCAACCACGCCCACTTCCGAAAAGGAATATTTCGAAAATAATATGAAAACTACCGCTGGGTATTTAATGTTCGGTTTACCTGAACTTGGACTTCCTTACTTGTTTTTTCTGATATTATTTAAATTAAGAAATCCCTCTTTGCACACTTGTCGTAATTTTTTTAACCATTTTTTTAATACTCTTAATTTAATGCTGGCAATGATTGCGCTTTAACAAGAATATATTTATATATATTTACTAAAGATATGTATTTTGAATTAAGAATGATGCATCGAAATCGCAGCTTTTAGCTTTATTTTTTTCCGCCATCATGTCTATAAGTTGTCCTTCTTAACGTCACTGCGACAAACTTCCTACCAGCTGTGTTTTAAGTTGATGAAATGACAGCGCTATGGACAGTTCGGCTCAACTATGCTGCATGTCGAGCATACCAGTCGAGCGTAAGTAATGCGACAAGCTTCGAAGAAACCTTCAATGTAACGCAAAAAGGACATTGACTACAGAAAAAATGGCAAAATAATAAACTGTGTTTAAGCCAGTGGAAAAGTTGTGGAACGAAGCAAAAACTTAACAATGCAACTTACATGTCATGCTCAAGAGAGATTGAAGGAGTAAAAGCAACTATGAAGGAGTGTATGTGTGTATGTAAGTATGACACACGCGTAACGAAGAGCGTGCAAATAGCATAATAAGTATACTTGTAAGTTGTTAGTATGTATGTAAGAGGGTGCCACTACGGTCAACATATAAAAGTGTTTATATGACATACATACAAACACACATACGCATATACATACATCCAAGCCATTATA
The DNA here is from genome assembly GCA_964058755.1 of Campiglossa producta. NCBI lineage: Eukaryota > Metazoa > Arthropoda > Insecta > Diptera > Tephritidae > Campiglossa > Campiglossa producta. The sequence continues at coordinate 110,989,301 of CAXKVI010000005.1, forward strand.
AAAGTTTTTCAATTAAATGCAATGATGCTCCAGTTATGCTATGCCGACGATGCAGACACCTATGCTGATGATGATGATGACGATGAAGTTAATGAAGAGCACAACAGGCAACATTAATTATACTCACGTATTTACTGCCCCACGAGTACTGACTGGCTGCTTGCAAGACCCAAAGGCAAAATTTTTTTGTGAATACATACTTCATACAAATATGTCGATGTGTGTTGCGCCATGCATGATGATGTTAGCAAATATGCATGAATACTTCAATTTATGTTTATATGAGTATATGAATTTTTTATTCTTAACAGCAATCAACATTTCTGTGCGTACATTTAAGGACATTTAAGTAAGTTGACGTTATAATATTTGTACCAATTTATGGAAGGTATTCCTGTATACATAAGTGCCATGTCGGCCTTACCAATACATATATGTGGCGAACGAAATATGCATACAAACTCACTTTGTTGAAAATGTCATTCAAGCGATCACTGAATGAGCTTTTTAACATTAAGGGAGCAATTGAGAAAATGAGAGTAAGGAAGGTATTCCGAGAAATTAGTTTTACAATATGGGTATCAAATGAAAAGTATTCATGCGTGCCAGAAAGTAGTGTAAGTTTTATTTCGATATCTCTTTCAACTTCGGAGATTTCAACCACAACAAGAATACAATTTACCTGAACTTTTATTTCTTGTATAGCCAAATTTTACTCATACGCCGTGTATGACCTATAAAAAGTGCACTATAATTGCAAAGTTTCAAGATGTACACAATTAGTTTTGCAAGAATATATATTGCTACCCAATCTAATACCACACTTTTGAAACTCCAATGTTATTTCTAGTGAATACTTTTTTTCAATATTCTTGTAAAGGATCCTGTTGTCCTTATAAAAATTTAGGAGTGGAGATTTGTTACATAATGTAGTTTATTGCAAACTTAGAATAAACTGCTAGCTAAAACTTTAACTAAAAATCAACACGACTTACCGGGATTCTATAACAATAATATCAAATTTCGAATCAAAACTTTTTCTATATATTTTTGGTACGCTCTAATTACTAATATGTAATTCATAGGTTCTTTTTATCTTGGATATAGATTTAAGGACCTCTTAATCTTGTTTTCTCATCCACCTTTCAATTTTAAGCTCTTGAACTATGCTGAATTTCGGCTTAAAATAATAAACCGCTTACTCCAAAGTTAGTGATCCTTAAGAGAAGTTTCTCCACGCTTACTTGCATAGCTTTTTAAAAAATTTTTTAATACAAAATAGTATTTCATACGTGTAAGATTTAAGATTTACAAAAAT
>CAXKVI010000005.1:111000618-111008118 GCA_964058755.1 Campiglossa producta
TCCGCAGCCAACTTGCTGCCTCTTGAATCACAGTGACAGCTGTCCATGCTTGTGCTGCCTTGCGGCTCTGTGGGTTTTCCATGCTCTGATTTATTTTTAGCCTTTATTCTGTTTTTTTTTTTTTTTCGTCAGAAGGAGTTAAACCTGCTTACACAAAGGGATTAAGGAACAATTAAATGTTGTCGCTGCTTCAATTTTATGTACGAATTTATTTTAAAATTTTGGTGGTAGCACCGCAGAAAAGAGGCACTAAAAGAAGGAATGCACGTGATTTGCGTATCTATGCAGATAAAATTGGTGCAAGCACAGCCGTCATGTAGGAGGTAAGCCTAAGTATAAGTATAAGTATAAGTATAAGTATAAGTATAAGTATAAGTATAAGTATAACTATAAGTATAAGTATAAGTATAAATATAAGTATAAATATAAGTATAAGTATAAGTATAAGTATAAGTATAAGTATAAGTATAAGTATAAGTATAAGTATAAGTATAAGTATAAGTATAAGTATAAGTATAAGTATAAGTATAAGTATAAGTATAAGTATAAGTATAAGTACAAGTATAAGTATAAGTATAAGTATAAGTATAAGTATAAGTATAAGTATAACTATAAGTATAAGTATAAGTATAAATATAAGTATAAATATAAGTATAAGTATAAGTATAAGTATAAGTATAAGTATAAGTATAAGTATAAGTATAAGTATAAGTATAAGTATAAGTATAAGTATAAGTATAAGTATAAGTATAAGTATAAGTATAAGTATAAGTATAAGTATAAGTATAAGTATAAGTATAAGTATAAGTATAAGTATAAGTATAAGTATAAGTATAAGTATAAGTATGAGGTATACGTAGCCGGCCCATTAGTTTTACAGAAATTAGAACATGTTCAAAACATTAAAAGTATTAGCTTCGGTTTCGGATAAAAAGTTTTTTCCTCTTTAACAATCCAGCTTTCGTAAAACGTACATATATTTTTACACCCATTTTGCTTTGTGTGTAGGCTGTCCCACTTATTGGTTCATGTTTCAGCTCCGATAAAATCCTTTAATATTTCTCTAGGCAATAACACTGCCAATTTATCGATGGCCACAAATGCTTCCAAATAAATGAACGAACTATTTGATGAAATTGAATTGAAATGGAAAAAAAATTAAAATAAAAATACAATTTTATTACAATTCTAAAGCGCATTTACAAACCTAAAATGTACATAAATATGTACATAAGTAATCAGGTTAATCAAATTAAAAGCACTAAAGCGGACACCACTGCGTATGAGTGACTTTTTTCATATAAATGAGAGTAAGTACATAATATGTATCGAAACTAGAATGATTTGAACTTTATTTTCAGGCCGTGCTGTTACTTAATGGCTCAAATAGTGCCTGAAATAATGCTCAATTTATGTTTCAATCGAATTTTTAGCTCTTAAATGTTAAGCCGATGAAATTTTGGAAACTAAAAACATTATTAATCATAAAAAGCGATAAAACTAAGCTGAATTTTACTATGTTTAAAACAGTGTTATTGCATATTTTTGCATATTGCAAATCAATACAAATTTTGCACTTACCTAATTGCATTTAAATGTACTAAAAAAGAACAATTTGTGAATGTCTATTAACAAATCCATATATCAAATTGAATGTGAGTTTACAGCTAAAATTATACCGAAACATACATATGAAAAACTTATTTTCTTTGTTTTTTCAGTTCAGCTTCAGATAAATAACAGACGAACTAAAAGCATTCTGTTGGTATTAAAGTATTAAATAAAACTAAAGAATTAAATATTCTGTTTTTGTAACTATAGCAGCAAAGTATAAAAAATATTTGAATCCTTAGTATTCTATAGTTATGAAACCTATTGTATCTCCTTTATTTGCTCTTCGTGTCTAATGCCTAAATGTTTTTAATAGCCAAAGAGTATATTTTTCAGCTTTTTTAGGTTGCAGTTATGCACTTAGTGGAGTTTATCAAAAGTGAATATGATTTGATTATTTTATTAACATAATTTAATACCTAAATACTTCCAGAGATATGGACTATGAAATATTTCATTCGCATGGTAGGTGCCACGCCCCCTTTTTCATTATCCCCAGTTTTTTGGAGGTGGTAGGCATCGAACTCATCTGACCTCTTACCACGTTTCAGTGGTCTAACATAAGTACTTCCAGAGATATGGACTATGATAAAATAAAATAAAATAAAATAAAATAAAATAAAATAAAATAAAATAAAATAAAATAAAATAAAATAAAATAAAATAAAATAAAATAAAATAAAATAAAATAAAATAAAATAAAATAAAATAAAATAAAATAAAATAAAATAAAATAAAATAAAATAAAATAAAATAAAATAAAATAAAATAAAATAAAATAAAATAAAATAAAATAAAATAAAATAAAATAAAATAAAATAAAATAAAATAAAATAAAATAAAATAAAATAAAATAAAATAAAATAAAATAAAATAAAATAAAATAAAATAAAATAAAATAAAATAAAATAAAATAAAATAAAATAAAATAAAATAAAATAAAATAAAATAAAATAAAATAAAATAAAATAAAATAAAATAAAATAAAATAAAATAAAATAAAATAAAATAAAATAAAATAAAATAAAATAAAATAAAATAAAATAAAATAAAATAAAATAAAATAAAATAAAATAAAATAAAATAAAATAAAATAAAATAAAATAAAATAAAATAAAATAAAATAAAATAAAATAAAATAAAATAAAATAAAATAAAATAAAATAAAATAAAATAAAATAAAATAAAATAAAACAAAATAAAATAAAATAAAATAAAATAAAATAAAAAAAAAAATAAAATAAAATAAAATAAAATAAAATAAAAATAAAAAAAATAAAATAAAATAAAATAAAAAAAAATAAAAAAAAAAATAAACAAAAATAAAATAAAATAAAATAAAATTAAATTAAAAAAAAAAATAAAATAAAATAAAATGAAATAAAATAAAATAAAAGAAAATAAAATAAAATTAAAAAAAAATAAAATAAAATAATTAAATGAAATTGAATTAATTTAAATTAAATTTAATTAAATTAAATTATATTATAAAAATAGTTCTTTTCAATATTCAAACTAAAAAAAAATTGATCATTTTAATTTTTATTTTATATAAATACATTTTTTCGACATTTTTTAACTGAATCGCTGAAAATTTTATATTAAATTAAAAATTAAAAATTTCAAAACTAAAAGAAAATAATTTAATTTAAAAGATCCTATAATCGCATAGCTCAACTGTAAGAAACTCCATTCGGAAGAGTTCCTCAAGTTCACTTTGAGTCATTAACTTTTATCCTATTCAACTTAATACTTGCGACTTATCTTAATGTAAAAAGCCACTTCAAAGAAAACTTTCAGCAATTATTTACTCATTAAACAAAGTAATTTGCAGCATGCATTTCTACGAGATTCTGTCGCAAGCAATGTGTTGGTATATTCTAATGAGTATGCATGTACATACGTACATATGTATCGAAATTTTGTAAGTGTTCAAGCTTTTCACTAGGTTTTTATCGTAATTGTGTGGCGTATAAGTCAACTAGATTTCCGCTCAAAAGTGCAGCTTATCATTTTGTTGCATACATTCAGGAACTCCGTTAGCTAGGCATGCGAAATGTATTCATTGCAAATGGCAACTTCAGGAAGTTTTGACATCTTGGCATCCTCTTTAACTCAAACTTGACTTGAGTTGATATGCCAACTATGGCAATCTGCAACATTCAACGATTCTACACGTATGTACAACTTGACGTTTTGTCATCGCAATTCTAAATGTATACGAGATGAAAGTGTTCAAAATGATTTGCCAACAAACTTGCTGAAGCGGTTTAAAGATTATGAGTGTAGGATGTATCTAAGGCCTAGGCATGTAGCACGCTTCAAAGCCTGCTTCGTGTTAAATGTTTTTTGTTTGTACTCAGGTACATTAGAGCCTCCCAAAAATGTATAGAAAAAAATTGAGGCTTGAAATTTGATATGTATGCAATCCACTTTTGAATTTTTATTAGGACAACAGAGTTCTTTGCTAGGAAACTGAAAAAAACGTATTCACGAGAAAAGGACATTGAAAATTTAATAAAATTTTAGTTTTTTGCGTAACACTATGTTTTTTAGCAAAAATAATTTTGTACATTTTGCAATTATAGTGAAGTTTTTATAGGTCATACACGGCGTATGAGTAACATTTAGCTATTCATGTAAGACAAGTTCAGATAAATTTTATTCATGTTTTGGTTGATATCTCTGAAACAGATTGAGATATCGAAATAAGTCTTACATTACGTTTAGGCTCTCACAAAAACGTTTCATTTGATACCCTTATTGTAAAATCTGTTTCTAGGATATCTTCGGTCCATCCCCTGTGCATCCTTAAATAAGTGCGCAGGGTTGACAGGTAGGATTGTAGATGCCATAAATGATAACAAGGGTGTTCGTTGGTCATGTGTAAAATGTAGATCAGCTGAAATTGATCTTTTCAAGCTTTTTAGGGAAACTCGAAATGCGTTTTCTGAAATCGGTAAGGAGTTTTCTAAAATTTCCGTGAAATTTGACCATTACGAAAAACTTTTTAGGTCATTCAAGTGTTTAGATGGTTCTCCTGTTGTGGAAAAAAACATTTCGAATGATTTAAATTATCGAGAACCTAGTTTGCCTGAACCCCTGAATTTAAACCCTCCGAATTTAAACCCTCCCCAGCTAGGTCTCCAATCGCAAATGTTGGAATTAATCGACTTGGCCTCACCCAGTCCCCAAGCAGTAGTTCCGTCAACTTCCAAAGAAGTAGTTCCGTCCACTTCCAAAGAAGTGGTTCCGTCCACTTCCAAGGAGGTGATTCCGTCCGCTTCCAAAGAAGTGGTTCCATCCGCTTCCAAAGAAGTGGTTCCATCGGCTTCCAAAGAAGTGGTTCCATCCGCTTCCAAGGGGGTGATTCCGTCCACTTTCAAAGAAGTGATTGCGTCGACTTCCAAAGAAGTGGTGCCGCCTACTTCCAGAGGAGTGGGTTCATCCACTTCCTTGGAAGTGGTTCAGTCCACTTCCGAGGCCCCAAATCGAACCCCTGTACAACAAAATACTGCCAATTCAGTTCAACCAACGGCTACTAAGCTGGTTGTGGTTCCACCGCGAAAATCGATATTCGTGTCTAGATTTCAGAAAGACACTTCCGTCAACGACCTTAAGTCTTACATCAAATCGAAAATTAAGGCTGAGGGTTTAGTAATACATAAGTTTAAATTTAATTATGAGCGAAAAATTTCTTCATTTAGGATTGATGTTTTTGATGAAGATTACGATGTGATTTTGGATCAGTCGTTCTGGCCCCCTGGTGCTTTTATTCGCGAGTTTTCACCTAAGTCAACTGCGAACGACCCAGATGCTGTACAAATTCCTCGTCAGAATACTGATCCAAAAAACTAATTCTAAATTCTTTCTTGAATATCTATTATCAGAATGTTAGAGGTTTAAATACCAAATTAACTGATTTTTACTTAAAAACGATCAATTGTAACTATAGAATTATTGCTTTCACTGAAACTTGGTTAAAACCACATGTCTTTGATATATATACATTTTTAGGACTTTTATTAGATTACAACTTTCTATAACACATCGAGTTTTTAGAAAGTTTACGGATACACATTTAAAAGGGCATTATTTCCATTTCAGGGTTGTTTTATGAATTTATAATGGTAAAAATCACGGGGTATGCGTTTAAATAAAACAATTTTGATTTTTTTTTTGGGGACAGTCGAAGGTACAAATATACATATGTCCAGCACTCATATCAGCAGGAGAGTTTGCAGTTTGCAAAATTTTGTTAGGTTGGGGCAGCTATAATATTAAATTTATATATACATCACCTGGACTTATGTCACACTAAAAACAGAATACATTACATCGTATTTTATCGCTTTGACAAACTTGTCTCTACTTTGTTGGAAGTTTATATAACACCAAAATAGTATGTTTTTGTTGGTTCTATGTTAGCAAGCACGTTCAGTTATGTCATTTCCATCCAAATCTTCAGCCGGAAGTCAAAGTAAGCGTAAAGTTTCAACCTTTAGATATACATAGGTAGTGTAGGTAGGCACAATTTTAAACTAGCATAGTGCTTCGGCTATCTGTTGGCGAATAAATTATTTTTTTTAAGTGTAAAATTATTTTTTGCTAATGAAATGAAATTAAGGGTATATTAGTGAAAGAGCAGTCGTCGCACCAATGAAATTATATTATATTGTTAAGCCTTTTCTTGCAAGTGAGCGACTAAGCATAAAAAACGACATCCATTGATTGATCAGTACGTTCATAGCGCTCTCAATTTGAATAGGAAATAAAAATTGTTACGAAAATGAAAACTTTTGGTGGGTCTGCCTTTTAGTGGGTCTAACTTGCAATATAATAAATTTTTGTATATTCACTACTATCTCGGGAACGATTGAATCGATTTAGATCAAATTTGATTTGAACATAAAATATGTAAATTTGATTTGAACATAAAAAAAAAAAAAAAACTAATGGCGGCGATATACCAACAAGTCATCATAACCTCTAACGAGATTTTTAGCCGAGCTTCTCTTTCCAACTTGTGGTGTGTTGCCTTTGAGTTTTTCCTACAAGTTGGCGGGACCTACAGTTTTTTGCCGACTCCGAACGGCACTTGCAAAGCAAATGATTTTTTCTTTTTGCTGAGAAAATTCTCATGGCAGAAATACACCCGGAGAGTTTGCCAAACTACTGCCGAGGGGCGACCCCGTTTAGAAAAATTCTTTTTCTAAATAATTTTGGATGTTACTTTTGCCGGGCATCGAACCGACACGACTTGGTGTAGAAGGCCGAACACTTAACCGCTACACCACGGCGGCCGCCAAACATAAAACATGTAAAAATAATAAGAAAGATTCTTTTACATTAACATAAGTTTAACAGAAAGTGTTGTTTCAACTACAAGTCATGTTGTTTTAACAGAAAGACAAGTTGCTTTAATACGAAATCCTGTTGTATTAACAGGACGTCATGTTAATTTAACACGAAGTGAAGGTATTCAACGTAAGCTTTATGTTAAAATAGTATGATCGATAGTGTTGACCTGAAAAAGTGTTAAAAAAATGTTTATTTTACAAAAAAATTATTCTGTGTGTAGATAGTTTGTTTAATTCTAAGACTTCTAGTTTTTTTTTTTTAGTTTGAAGAAGACTTTTCAATATGAGTATCAAGTGAAAGGTATTTTCTGCTGTATACCTACGAAGATGTTTCCAGACATATATTCTTTTTATCTTCGATAATCGAACACTACCTCGGCAACCTATTGACATTCTTGGGATGTCTTCAGGGTTGTCAGAAATCTGATTTTTTTTTTCACAATCCAAAATATGGGTAGCATTATCTAAATAAATTTAAAACAGAAAATGTTGATTATTATTCTTAAGGTACCATGTAACTATGCTTCAA
>CAXKVI010000005.1:111013118-111015618 GCA_964058755.1 Campiglossa producta
ACTTATACGATGTCTAGACACTTTTAATAGGAGCGAAAGGTTTACAACTTGGGTTCGAAATTTCATATGAATTAACTGAGATGCTTTAGCCTAAATAACTTGCGTGCGAAGTTTTATTGTTCTAGGACAACGGTTCTTAGTTAAACTTTTAGCTAGCAGCGTATACTGATTTCGCATCAATGCATTAAGAGTTAGATAGTTAAATATTTGATCGAAATATAAGGAACTAAATCTTCACCTTGGATTTTTATAAGGAGAACAGGCTCCTGCACGAGGATATTGAAAAAACGAAAGGCACTAGAAAAATGTATTGGAATTTCAAAAGTGTTTTGTTAGATAGCGTAACAATATGTTTTCTGGCAAAATCGTTGTATACATCTTGAAATTTTGCAATTAGAACGCACTTTTTATAGATCATACACGGCGTATGAGTAACATTTAGTAAGAAAAGTTTAGGTAAATTGTATTCATGTTTTGGTTGATATCTCCGAAACGGAATGAGATATCGAAATAAAACTAACACTACTTTCAGACCGAATGAACACCTTTTATTTGATATACATAATGTAAAATCGATTTCTAAGGTATATCCGGTTCACATTTTGGGTAATCCTTTAATCATTTTATATGCATATATTTTCAGGACTTTTACAAAAATGACGGATAATAATTGTTAAGGACATTACTTCCATTTTCTGAAAGGATAATTAAAAAAAAGGTATATTTATTCTATATTCGAATTTTGGCATTAAATTAGTAACCACATTTCCACATTTTGTTGAAATTTTTCAGAAAGCTTTACAGTAATTTGAGTAAAATTTGCAAAACGCAGTGGAATGCAGTGAGATTTTACAAATAACTTCAACTGCAAGTCGGCACGGGTTGCCCTGTTCCGAATTGCATAATACTTTGGCAGGATAGTTTTTAATGCATAATGGTTAAAATTAGAGGAAATGCGTTTAAAAAAACATCTTTGATTTTTTGGGACAGACTAATGCATGTCTATGCTATCGAAAAATAGTTTGAAAAGTATTCAAATGCAACTCAGTCAATAATCAAATACGATAAAAGTGAAGTATCGACGTTTGAAAGTCCTACGACCGCTTAGTTGAGGAATAAGCCACAATTTCTACTTTGCTACCGCAAACTGTGTAGAACTGAGCAAATACAAGCACTGAGTAGCGGATGAAATGTAGTTTATTCCGAATGCAAACAAACGGAATAGAGACAAATACTTCAAACAATTTAGGAAATCGCTGTTGGTAGCTGTCGCCAAAGCGCCTTGATACGAAGCTATTGTTTTGTTATCTGTTGCGCTTGCCCGCTGGCATTCATTTCACTTCCGCACGTACACTGAGGACAACCACCGGCTTAGATGCTTATGCAAACATTGAGGGAATGAACAAATGAACTAACAAATCAATGTTGTACTAGAGAAAATCTAATTCGACTGAAACGTTTTAATTAATTTCCAATTAAAAATGTGTTATATCGAGCCATTTTCTATTGGAAATGAAGGCAACTGAAGGATTAGTGGTTGGGTGGCAAGGATAATAGAAGGAAGCAAGTAACGAAAAAACATTTATTTCGAAAGATTTACCAGCGAAGATAAGCCAAAAATAGGCACGAAAATCAGGGTTGGGCCACTTCGAATAAAAAATTATTCAAATAAGAAATAAAAAATATTCATCATTTAAAAAATTTTGAGTGATGTGTGACAGGTTACTTCTTATACTAAAATAACATGTTAACAAAAAAATGGGGTGTAAGAGAAGGTCGCCTCCCCGTTGGTGCACCCTGGGTATTGCTAAATGACCTACATGGCCGACACGGCTAGTTTATTGTATTGCCGGTTCTACGAGAACGGTGGAAGTACTTGTGCTGACGCGGCCAAGAGCAATACACTCAGGGTGACCCTGTCTGACATTTTAGGCAAGGTTACACCTAGTTACAACAACAACAATAGCTCTAGCGAAATGATCCCGAAAATGGTCCAGAACATTTTCGAAATTTTCCGGAAACAGTCCCGGAACTATTCCGAAGCAATATAGAAATAACCCCGAAACACTTTGAAATTAGTCTCGAAAATGGTTTTTTGATTTTTTTGAATAACCAATAACCGATCACTTATCACTTATTTTTATTTTTTATTTTTTCGTCACTGGTCACTCGTCACTCAGAAATAAAATAATGCCCATCTCTGACTAATATTGAACATTGTAAAGGAGGTTTTTCGATCAAATAAAGCTTAAGGTGTTGTTGAAACAAATATCTAGTTGATAGATTTTTTGTTTGCTTTCTAGGGTTAGGATGCTTTATAAAAATAGTAGTAAAAGAATTTCTGTGGAGCCAAAAAATAGTTCAAGTAGGCTAAATATTTGGCCGGCAATTGCAAATTTTCTTTTGCGAAAGAAGAATATTTTTAAAAAGTTTAAAAATCTTTACATATGTGCATACGTTGGGAGTACCATGACTTATACCAGGCCTCGCCACCTCGTGA
>CAXKVI010000005.1:111020618-111065618 GCA_964058755.1 Campiglossa producta
TGCGAAACATGATTGTGTATTATAGTTATGTATCGACACAAATCTACTGAAAGGGTTAAGTGAGATAAATTGTGATGAATGGGGTCAGTGAGAACAGGTAATTATGACAGAATTTTAAAATTCGCTGGAACTCGCTAGTTTTTGAAACTTGATATCTTTTTGTTAGTGATCATATGGAAGACCTTAAAGGAATGAATATTTCATACACGCAAAAATGCGAACTGCAATATCGACTTCTTTCGGAATAAAACTGACTCTAATTTTGGTGTCAACGTTCTTTTGCTACACCAAAATATTTTACGTGGACACGTGTGGTGTAACTCCTGAAAAGCGGCTCAATGCTATTATTATGGAAAAAAGTTATAATTGTACGCTTGCAAGCTTAAGTATACGATGGCATCATGGTAGACATTGTGCGACATAAATGGTTTTATCAGGTTGAAGAGCTTTTATTTCCTACAGGGTTTTTGGGGCATACTAAATGATATAAAGCTTTTGTGATTATTTTTGAAAGAGCTTTACAATTTCAGTGCAGTTGCTTAGTATTAAATAAAATTTAACTAGAAATGCACTGCTATAAACAGTGATATTACCAGCGTGATTATTATAATATGCAATAAAAAGCAACAAAATGACCCAGAACACGGCTTGACATACATTTTAACAATTTTAGAACATTATGCACATTATATAATTCATTGTTTGTTTGTGATTAGCGCGAACAAATATCAGACAAACAAATTAAGAGAATATTGAAAATGAAGACAATAATGAGAAAAAATCGAAAATTATTTACATTACATAAATTGTTATTAAAATTCGAACAAATATAGCTTTAAGATCGAATAGTACTCACCAAAGTTCATTACCACAAGCATTTTAAAGCAAAATCTGAAAAATAAAATAAAACTTTATTGAAAACATGTTACTAAGTAAATTTAATTCTTTGAGTTTTTATAGTTTTTCATTTGCATCTTCTGAGATGCTAGTTCTAGTTGAAAAGCGTACTTAAACTATGAATAATTTTTGAAGGCTAAGTGAATTAAAATGATGATGATAAGCTATATTTAAAATCACGAAAAATAGCCATAATAATATTTTTATCATATAAATTTTCTTTCTTAATTTTTTGTCCTTTTTCATAGATTAAGTGAAAAAGGATATTTTTCTAAATTTTCATTGCAATTTTGTTCCATTTTAATATTTGCTACGTACAAAGCAAGCTCAACATTTCAAAGTGACAAATTCCATGGAATTAAAAATTTTATTTCAAATAAACTTTTTTTTCGGCATTATCTGGCTACATGACCTTAAAATAAAATAGTTTTGAGTTCTTTCAAATTTCTCTGAAAGTATTCAATTCTTCATAGGAAAAAGGTTATACGCAGTGGCATCTGCTAACAAATATATTGGTTTTATTAAACACATAAACCGATCTTGTCGACCTCTGCCATCACTACCACTTCGATCATCCTCTGCATCTAAACATTTTTCAAATACTGGGAAGTCCAAAAAAGCAGGCAAACAAAAGTCTGAGAAAAAAAAAAAAAAAAAAAAAAATAAAATAAAATAAAATAAAATAAAATAAAATAAAATAAAATAAAATAAAAAAAATAAAATAAAATAAAATAAAATAAAATAAAATAAAATAAAATAAAATAAAATAAAATAAAATAAAATAAAATAAAATAAAATAAAATAAAATAAAATAAAATAAAATAAAATAAAATAAAATAAAATAAAATAAAATAAAATAAAATAAAATAAAATAAAATAAAATAAAATAAAATAAAATAAAATAAAATAAAATAAAATAAAATAAAATAAAATAAAATAAAATAAAATAAAATAAAATAAAATAAAATAAAATAAAATAAAATAAAATAAAATAAAATAAAATAAAATAAAATAAAATAAAATAAAATAAAATAAAATAAAATAAAATAAAATAAAATAAAATAAAATAAAATAAAATAAAATAAAATAAAATAAAATAAAATTAAATAAAATAAAATAAAATATAATAAAATAAAATAAAATAAAATAAAATAAAATAAAATAAAATAAAATATAATAAAATAAAATAAAATAAAATAAAATAAAATAAAATAAAATAAAATAAAAAAATAAAATAAAATAAAATAAAATAAAATAAAATAAAATAAAATAAAAAAAAAAAAAAAAAAAATTAAATTAAATAAATAACGCCTTGTCGTATTGTAAGCCGTATTTTTAGTGAGAAATTCACTCAGGCAAAAATCGATTACTGGCTTCCAGCAATTGCACTAGGTAGGAATTTTTTGAAGTTCAGCACCCTCAATACTCCCACTTAGTATTCTTGAAAAGCTTTATAGATGTTTTCACACAGTTTTGTGTGTTTCTTGAAATTTAAGAATACTTCGCAACGTTTGTACATAAATTTCTCAAACTAACCAAGGACTTTATGCGCAAATGAGCAAAGACGCAATTGTTCGTGCATATATTTATTTATATTTAGTGTAGATAGCTTTTGTGAAATTCAGGTAAAAGTTTGTTCAAAAGTCAAATGCAGCATTTGCTTTGCTCGGTTGACTTGTGGGTTAGTTGTTCATTTGTTAAAAACACTCAACTTCCCAGAACGCTCTTCGCTCAAAGTTAGCCACTTAAAAATGGTGTATATTTGCTGATGTTTTTGTACGAGTTCTGTGGGAGATAGCCAAATTACGGTTGCCGGAAAACGCTCACGTATAAACTCACAACACATAACAAACAATAACAATGAGGGGAAAGAAAGCACAGAAATAAAATCTGCCTTTTGCAGATTTTCAAAACTTCATGCAAAGACTGCTTGAGGTAACTAATAGAAGGTAAACTGAAAGTTAGTTCATACTAGTGAGAAAAATATTTTGATCATGAATTCCAAGAATTTTCCTTGTTGGTTTGCAATTTTGAAAAACCAACTTAAAACCTAACTGGTAACTGACAAAAATGTGGCCGCAAGTGAAATGCTTTGTACCCAACTCAAACATTGATTGCAAAGGACAACCTCATAACCTTTCATAGTTGGCTTTCTGATTGAGTTCCAGGAATTTTCAGCTTATTATAAATCAAGGCGAATTCATTACAGGTGGCATCCTCCCATCATATGGTTTCTTCTTCTTCTTTGAAAATTGAATCGTAGCTGTCAAATTGCTTATGTTGTTGCTTTGTCTGACATTATCAGCTACAAGGAGTGTGTGCGTGTGTGTAGATCTGAATTCGCTCGAACTCACCTGTATGAATTCGCCTTGTTATAAATTGAATAAGAGAAAGTGTCATCTAGGCTAGATGATCTAGCGGACAACCTAGTGAAGAAGCAATAAGCTGGCGATCCAACAATAATTATGTATGGCCCATACTCAACGAATCCGAAATCATATTAGAATACCATTCCTTTGCTTAAACAATTTGAACATCAAAATTGAGCTTAGTTCAAAGTCAGAAATACAGCGTCGAATGCAGCCATATGTTTTTAAATTCATTGTATACTCTCAAATGGCGGTTGCCCATCAGCAAATGTAACAGAAAAGTCATCGTTGGACATGACACGCAGGTATCTATGATGGCAGCGAACAGCAGCAACAATAAACCGTTAACCATTGCATTGGTTGTGGTTTTTGTCGCCGCATTATCATATCCTTTGATTCTATCAAACGAAACCATTATCACCGCATTTGTTTATACTGACCGTGAAAAGTTCAAACATATAAAATGAATGAATTTCGAATTGATTACTATTGTGTATTTTGTAAAAGTCAAATAAATACCTAAATGACTACATATATATTTGGCAAAAAGCAATGACAGACAAACTTGCATTGGACTATCAGTACTCAAATTTACTTTCAAAACAGTTTTTTTATTTTATTTTATTTTATTATATTTTATTTTATTTTATTTTATTTTATTTTATTATATTTTATTTTATTTTATTTTATTTTATTTTATTTTATTTTATTTTATTTTATTTTATTTTATTTTATTTTATTTTATTTTATTTTATTTTATTTTATTTTATTTTATTTTATTTTATTTTATTTTATTTTATTTTATTTTATTTTATTTTATTTTATTTTATTTTATTTTATTTTATTTTATTTTATTTTATTTTATTTTATTTTATTTTATTTTATTTTATTTTATTTTATTTTATTTTATTTTATTTTATTTTATTTTATTTTATTTTATTTTATTTTATTTTATTTTATTTTATTTTATTTTATTTTATTTTATTTTATTTTATTTTATTTTATTTTATTTTATTTTATTTTATTTTATTTTATTTTATTTTATTTTATTTTATTTTATTTTATTTTATTTTATTTTATTTTATTTTATTTTATTTTATTTTATTTTATTTTATTTTATTTTATTTTATTTTATTTTATTTTATTTTATTTTATTTTATTTTATTTTATTTTATTTTATTTTATTTTATTTTATTTTATTTTATTTTATTTTATTTTATTTTATTTTATTTTATTTTATTTTATTTTATTTTATTTTATTTTATTTTATTTTATTTTATTTTATTTTATTTTATTTTTTTATTTTATTTTATTTTATTTTATTTTGTTTTATTTTATTTTATTTTATTTTATTTTATTTTATTTTATTTTATTTTATTTTATTTTATTTTATTTTATTTTATTTTATTTTATTTTATTTTATTTTATTTTGTTTTATTTTATCTTATTTTATTTTATTTTATTATCACTTTCTGTCCATATCTAACTACATATATATCTAGTAAAAGTACGCACATTTAAATTCACAAATAGAGTTCGGCTTTCATTCACAGTGCCAACATTGACAAACCTGTGTTGGTAATTGTGGAAAAGTTGTCAAATTTAGTCAGCGAAAATGGGAAAATTAGTTTGAATACATTTTCACGAACATACGCAGTTACAAAGTTTTTAGTAATCACATGAAAGTGTCACAAAGTTCAAAGTTACAATGCTATCCCGTGATCTCGCAGCAGGTGAATAAGCTAAATATATTTAGTAATTTCGTTTTTAGTGTGATTTTGGTTGAAAATGTACTTAGGCGTGTAAATGAGGTTTGACATTTTCACTTTGATGGGATAAATTGTTAGTTTTTTTTTTTTTTTGGTTATATACCTTTATACCTAGAATGTATTTAGATGGCACAATGCGCTGTTTATACTTTGATAAGGATTAACATTTTGCTTATATTTCTTTTATAAATTTTCTAATGAAGTGTGTTATGAGAGTTTAGAATGGAATGGCTGCAACCGACACACTGAAATCTCGCTTATTCTCTGAAAACAAAAAATCACCGAAAAGTCTAGTTTGCGATCTTGTTTTTGTCTTTCAAAAAAGGCGAAATTTCTGTAATTTTACAGATTCTAAATTCAAGGTTTTATCTCATATTTTAATGTATTTTTTTACAATATGGGTATCATATAAAAGGTGTTCATGAGGGCCTAAAAGATTTATTTCGATACCTTAATCCGTTTCGGAGAACTTTTCTTACTTGCTTAACTAAATGTTACTCATACGCCGTGTATGACCCATAAAAAGTGCACTATAAATGCAAAGTTTCAAGATGTACACGTTATTTTTGCATGCAAATTGTTACGCAATCTAATAAAACACTTTTGAAATTCCAATGTCCTTTTCCCGAGAATATGTTTATTCAATATTCTTATAAAGGATCCAATTTTTAATATAAAATTCAAAGTTAGAGATTTGTTACCCAGTCCTTTATATGAGTTACCGTTATCCTAGAACATTAATACTACACACACATGTTATGTAGGCTAAAACTCACCAATAAAGAGGGTACGCTATAATGATATATATATTAGTTGCTACTTTTTTCCCCTTATTTTTCGCATCTCTGCTTATCCAATTTCTTCTAATGCCTAAGCCAGCGATGTGAGTGTAATATGTACATAGATAGTGCTGAAAAAAGAGCAGCCAGATATCTATTATTTAACTAATATATTTTTAGGATTTATTTCAGCTCAACTGAGGTATTAATACACGTTTTTTCACGCACTGTTGCTAACACTTAATCGAAAAAAAATTAATTACCAGCACGTTATTAATTACAACATATGAATGTGCAAATAGGATAATATATAAAGCGCGCATAATTTTGTTTGTCACATATGTATATATTCGTATCAAGGACATAGGTATCAGGCAGAACATTAATTTTTATTATTTACTAAAGCGTATTAGATTCGCCGATGGTAATATGAATTTATGTATTCGTGTGTGTATTTGGGTATATTGTTTTAACCCATTCAGATTTAAAGCGTTATTTATATTGAGCTTAGTTGACACACCAGAAGGTCAACCATAATTTGTTAACTAAATATATAACTAGAATATATTTGCTCGATATTCATACGTGCATACACTTACTCTGCATTCAAGCCTACCAAGATTACATCAGTGGCTGGCAGGAGATGGCACTCACTATTTTAAGGTATCAGTATTTTTATCCTGGGGAAAGTAGTTGCCAGTCAATGGTGTACACAGAACTCTAGAAGTCCTTGAATAACCTCAAAAGAACTACTTAAGTATGATATGAGTCATGATCCCATCACATTTTAGGGTTGGGGGTAAAACGGTTTTCTACCAACAATTTTTTTTGTTTTTTTTGCATTAATTTAAAAAATTAATAAGTTCAAAGTACGCTACATTCAATTGTATATTACGTAAGTTAAAGTAAACCTCTCTTACTTTCAAAATAAGTACGTACCAACTTTTTTTCATATTTATTTGCAAAACACTTAAATATCTAATTGGGCCACCAACTTAAAATAACTGGTTGCCCAACCAAAATGTAAGTTATAATTAAACGTAATTGAAAGTTTTCAATGGACTTCACTTTGGTTAATTTACACTAAAAGCTTAATATATATGGGCCATTCTATGTGAAAAAAGTCGAGTAGTTGAAATCAACCCCTTGCGATTTTAATGAATTTTGGCGGAAATCTTCTTTGAATCATAAAACAAAGATCTCCCAAGAAAAACAGTAAACAGTTTCATATTTTGAAATTTTTAAACGTTACTTAAATGTTTGAAATCTATTTTTATATATCTTTTTGATACATTCAAGTAAACCCCAACAGTTTTTTAAGTACCTGCAGCATAAAGCGAAATTTTAAGTTCGTTTTACAAAAATATTTTTTTCGTTTTCTTCCTTTAACAGAACTTTATTGATGGAACAGGAAACTTCCCAATAAAATTCGTTCAAAGCGAAAAAGGTCTATTCCAACGATTTGACATGAAATAGTCCATATGTAAAAACATATGTACTTTTTAACTAAGTTATTTCGATGTAGCATGTACGAGTGCTTAGTTTTTCTTTTTCTCTTTTTCAACTTTGTTAATTTGAAGTTTTTTATATCACAACACCAAAAGTATTTCGTCGAGCCGAACACACACTCGATTGCATGCACGTATAGTGGTACATGAATAATAGACTGTACCGAAAAATCAAAGTTCTTTCACGTTTACCCCCTTTCTTTGACCATTATGCATCAAAAACTATACTGACAAAGTTCTATGCGATTCGGAACACGGCAACCCATGCCGAATTGCAGTTGAAGTTGTTAATAAAATCTTACCGAATTAATTATTTATACACTATTGTGTTTTACTCAATTTACTGTATCCTTAAAGGCTTAATAATAAGTTCAGGATCTCCATCAAAGGAATCCCGAAAAAAATTCAACAAAATTTGGATATGTGGCTACTAATTTAAAGAATGATTCGATGATTAAATGTGGGCAGGATAGAAATTAATTTTACAATATGAGTATCTAATAAAAGGTGTTCATGAGGGCCTGAACGTGATGTAGGTTTTATTTCGTTATCTCAATTCGTTTCGGGAATATGATGCAAAACACAAAATAAAATTTACTTAAACTTTTCTTGCTTGCAAAACTAAATGTTACTCATACGCCGTGTGTGACCTATAAAAAGTGCGCTATGTTTGCAAATTTTCAAGTATACACAATTATTTTTGCTATAAAATATATTGTTACACAATATACTAAAATACTTTTGAAATTCCAATGTCCTTTTCTTTTGGATACTTTTTACAATATCCTTCCAGAGGATCCTGTTGTCCTTTTAAAAATTCATAAATGAAGATTTGTAACACAGTTCTTTATATATGAATAAAATATTAAAATTATATAATTTTTGAAGCCTTAATGCAGTTTTTTGCGAACTTAGCATACGCTAATTGCTAAAACTTAAAAAAAAATCGGCACGGATTACCGCTGTTCTGGAACAAAAAAACTTCGCATATCTGTTATTTAGGGTAAAACGCACCAATTAAGAAAAAAAATGTGTGCATAAATTTTTAAGACGCTCTAGTGTACGACCATATGCTGCTAAGGTGGTAGATATTATTTGGCCCGACCTAAAGATTCCCTACAAAATCGGCGAAAGTAAAAAAATGTTATACTATGGACCTTCATATGGAATATGGCCTTCTAACAACATGCAAGTATATTTCTTGAAAATAATAATTTTAAGTCGCTTAATACAATTGTAGATATATTGTGACATAATATATAAACCATAGCATGTTTCAATATATTTCTACAGATGCGCATTTTAAATATTCTCATCGACATTCGTAACATCCTTAATGTAAGCAAAATTTATCATGGGATGTGAGGGCACAATTTCTTTTTTTGGCAACCGCAACCTAAAATCGTTATTTGCCGCAATCGTGGCAGTATTTTTGTTGGGCGTAGTCACTTGAATGTGATTGCAAGTGCAGATTACATTGTTACATTCGATTGAAAATTTAATTGCATTCCCTGCTGATGACGTTTTGCTATAAAAAGGTTTGCAAATGCCAAATAAAATCTCAGAAAAATAAATGTTAGTGTAATGCATACTGCACATACAAGTGGGCTGGTATTATTCTTCACACATACATACAAACATGCCCAATTAACAACAGAAGAAAGATTCCACAAAGTTTTAAAAAAAAATTTCATTTTCCATCGATTTCCAGCATTTGTTCAACCATGCAACAATGATTTACAAATATCTCTTTTTATTTTTGTTTCAATCTGATTCAGTTCGAGAACTTATTAAATTCTATATACAAAGAGCTTTGTGGACAAATTTAGCGTTTTTAAATAAAGCGACTTACGCGTAAAATTTTTTTCCAAAAGAAGAAAAAAAAAACGAGCCATGCGCCACGTATTGATTTTATTATTTCCGTATATTGTATTCTTATCGATACCTGGAATATGGTGAAAAGTTGAAGACACTATCTCAATAGGAAATTTCAAATCACAAAATTTTAATATTTTATCTATAAATAAAGGACTGTGCAAAAAATCTCCATCTCTGATTTTTTATAAGGACAACAGGATCCCTTACAACCATATTCAAATCCGTATTCAGGACATTGGTATTTCAAAAGTATTTTAGTAGAATGCGTAACAATATGTCTTCTAGCAAAAATAATTGTGTATATCTTGCAACTTTGCAATTATAGCGCACTTTTTATACGCCATACACGGCGTATGAGTGACATTTAGTTTTTCAAGTAATAGAAGTTCAGGTAAATTTTTTTTTTATGTTGATTGATATCTCCGAAATCAATTGATATATTGTAATAAAACTTACACTAAATTGAGGCCGTTGTGACCACTTTTCATCTGATACCCATATTGTGAAATTAATTTTCTAGGGTATATCCTGTCCACCGTTAAGGTTATCCTTAGATATTTTTATGTACATTTTCGGGACTTTTGTTATATTAAAATTTTTTTAAAACCATCGAGTTAAGAGAAATAATAATCTTAAAGGACATTGCTTCCATGTCCTGTATGGATAATTTAAAAAAAATGGTGCTTTGAAATCGTGAGCAAAAATCCACCAAAGCGACCGAATAAAAACATTTGTAATACGTTTGGAAAAAGGTAAGTGTGGCACTTGTGGACTGCCGCGGTAAAGCCATTGCATATTATCAACTTATGCCAGGTCCGTACGCAGTGGTGGGGTTTTGAATTTCAAAATCCTCCCCTGCGCACGGGCCTGTGTCTAATACATATACATATGTTATCGTACACGCACATATCCATTTTTAGTTAAAGTCAAAGTTAAATTCAAAGTCAGAGCCAAAGTCAAAGTCGAAGTCAAAGTTAAAGTTAAAGTTAAAGTCAGAGTCAAAGTTAAAGTCAAAGTCAGAGTCAAAGTCAAAGTCTAAGTCAAAGTCGAAGGCAGAGTCAAAGCCAAAGTCAAAGTTAAAGTCAAAGTCGACTTTAACTTTGACTTTAACATTAACTTTATGATAGAAATCCAATTTTATGTATTCGGCCGGTTGCTAACACCGAACCTTTTCGAACCTTTTTTCACAAATATCCGTTCCGTTTTTTTTTATTTAGGTGCCAAGCCCGCGATAAAATCTATGCAATAGCTTAATAATCTAAGCAAAATGCCCAGAAAATTTTCTTAAGTATTGTTTAATAAGGACGATACGTAGACCAGTTTCCAACCATTAATAAGCTTACTTAACTTTAGTGTATGAAAATTCCACGTACAGATTTCAACTTCCTACAAAGGCAACTAAGTA
The DNA here is from genome assembly GCA_964058755.1 of Campiglossa producta. NCBI lineage: Eukaryota > Metazoa > Arthropoda > Insecta > Diptera > Tephritidae > Campiglossa > Campiglossa producta. The sequence goes on from CAXKVI010000005.1 coordinate 111,031,224, forward strand.
AAGGACATCGACAACAATTTGCTTTTGTCTATTAATGTTTCCTTTAATTCTTTCTATTCTGTTCACATATAGATTGCTTTTGTCTGCAGTTTCTTACCATATTTGGAGCTATTTGTGTCAAGAGTATCGCAGACAAATATAAAGGATTCTCTAAACAAAAAAACGTGTGCAAGAATCAAGTCAGTTCAGTGAGACAAGTAAAGTGGTATCCTGTGTTCGAGAAATTCAAGTACACTTACAGCATACTCATAGGCATGCATACCTATATAGTATTGTAAGTGAGAGCCTATCGTAGGCCACTTAGTTTGTATGTATGACATATGATAGGTTGAATTTAATAGGAAACCACTTTGTTAACGAATATAGAGCAAACACTTTTTTGAAGTCGATATTTCTTTCACTGGAGCTTTTTTCTCACTACCCTTTATACTTGTTCGCAATTTCAAAGTTTTTTTGAAACATGGACGTCGCCCATGCCTGCAAAGCTTATAATTAATTTCTTTTTCTTGTGTCGCCATCTGCATTGCCTTGACGCTAATATTTATATTGACGTTCATTTTTTTCTTCGGTTTTTTTTGTGTTGGGCAATAAACTATTTTTTTTTTCTTAGTTCTTTTTCTTTTACCCACATATGTATGTATGTTGACACGTGTATTCGTATTTTAGAAATCACGTACCCATCTCATGAAGTAATTTTCCCTATAAAGTCATATAACCTACGAAATGTTTACCGAGAGTGCTCTATGCTGTACAATAATGATGAAAATATATCAATCGTATTGATCCAATATGCTCAAGCACATAATCCACTACACGTAGCAGATGTGTCATAAAAAATAAAACTATTTACTCAATATGTAGAGAAGTGGATAGACGCATAAACAGGAATAAGAAATTAGCAAAATAACAAGATGTTGACGTAACTACTTACATATGTATGTAGGTACATATGCACGTAGTAGCTTACATAAGCCTTGCTTTGTGCGTGAATTTCTTAAGTGAGTTACGAAAGTGTCGTGAAGTTTTCCCAATAAAATATGTTGAACAAATGTTTCCAACAAAAATCTTGCGACGCTATGTCGACAATATGTCATTTGCCGAAATGAGTATATACGTGATGCATATGTTTGTACAAAAGAAGTTAGTTGAACTACATAAATTTGTTATTAAGTAGGTGCAATGTATGTATGTAAAAGTGTTAGAGTAATGTCCTTGAAAGTTTATAAATATTTTTTATCCATTAAAATAATGTGTGGTATATGTCAACTATACATGTTGCCTGTACATATGTATAATCCTAGTTTGGTAACGAAGTCTAATCAGTTAAATTAACATAGATTTGCTAAAGGAAAGGCAACAGTGTAGTGAAGTATTGATTGAATAAGCGTAGTTTGATATGCGAAGCACTATTTGCACGGCCATTTTTGATCAAACAGTACCTAGGTAAACGAGCTTGCTCGGTGGTACGAATTAAGCGCTAATTTTACTTACCCAAATAATACCAAAATTACCCTAAAATAATTTCAATATAATCCTAAAATGATCTCAAAAAACCCTTAAATGTTCCCAAATTGATCCGAAATTGGACCCAAAACGACCCAAAAATGATTCCAAAATGACTCCAAAAACACCCTTAAATGACGCCAAAAACGCCCTTAGACGTACCCAAAATCATCCGAAAATGACCACAAAATTATCCAAAAATGATCCCAACATAATCCTAAAATATTCCCAAAACGACCCCAAAAGACCCCCAAATGTTCCCAAAATGACCCAAAAATTATACCAAAATGATCCGAAAATTGTCGCAAATTAATCCAAAATTTAACCCAAAATGATCTCAAAATAGCCTCAAAATTATTCCAAAGTGACCCCTAAATGAACTCTAAATGATACTAAAATAGTCCAAATATGATAACAAAAATTTACAATACAAATACAATTCGGTAAAATGGTAACCTTGGGCGGCAACGGCAATTGAAAATATTTTAGTTGGTATGTCATTTGATACCCATATTGGCTTATCTAGCTCCATAATTTAAACAAAATTAGATAGGTGGCAACCCTGTACGCCCCCAAGTGGCAATCCCCAAGTCTTAGAATCAATCATACTATCTATTTGCCAAATTTCATTCGGTCACGCGGTTCCCGAGATAGTCCGGATATACAAATATAAGTAGGCAACCCTAGGTGGCCACCCTACTTGAAAAAATTTAAGTTGGCATGTCGCTGAAAATACCTTTCATTTGATACTCATATTGCAATATTTTGCTACAAAATTAAAAAAAAATTGAGATAGGTGGCAACCCCGTAAACCGCCCCAGGTGACAACCCCCAAGTGAATAGTCTTAGAATCACTCATACTATCTACATATATTCAAAATTTTATCCCAATCGGCCAAGCGGTTCCCGAGATAGTATAATAGAATAATAGATGAATCAATGTACCTACTAAAGACAGTAGTTTTTATCTCTCACATTTCTCACGTACATACACATCTGTATACATTTTGGTTTCATATTAAAATTGCGGTGTAATCTTTTGTCTATACATACTTACATACTCCTGCCGGAAGCAATAACTTACACGTTATTAATAAACACTTTGCGCTGACAGTCATAAACGTTAAAATTGTGCTAAGCAAAAAATGTGAGAAATGGAGAGGAGGAGTTTTTCTTTGAAACATATTACGTACACAGTTGTATTATGTATTAAGGTGGATCATTCCTTTGATTACGGAAGAGCAATGCCAAAATAGCAAAATGCAAATCTGTCGTATGTGCGAAGTGAAGAGAATAAGCATTTTAAGTAAAATCTTTTCGAAATCTCAAAAAGGAAACATATTTATTTTTTGCTAAAAATGCCAAGCATTGCATACAGTCGTTATGATTGAAAGCATTAAAGAAGGGGTTTTTTTGGACTGCCTTAATCTTCAGAAAAAATTGTAAAGCTTATATATAAATAGGCTCTACTTCACGCCATGATGTGCTAAAATTAATAGCTGTAAAGTTTTTTTCTGTGACTATTTATTTCAATGAGCATAGTAATAAGTGTCTTCGACAGGGACCGTAACCTTACTGGATTTTCATACAAGACCACATTTACCTTTAAATTGGTTTTTATCCGTTTGTATGTGGGTAAATACCACGATAGGTAGACAAACACAGAAAAGAGCTTTTCCCAAGTTAGCTTTAACTTTAAGATTAAAATACCAATGCAATAATAAGACATTTCAAATCGTTCAATTTTCGTTCAATTGTGAAGTGGTTCAATGTCTGCGGTAGAAACTGAATATGAGAGAATAATAGCAATTTATCACGAAGCTCATCAACATGTGTGCACTTGCAAAAAATCATATAGTACTTACTTCCATATCCAAAGCAAGAACGTGCATAATAAGCGAGTCTTTTAGACTCATAGTCATGCTTAGGTAAAGCTGTATGTTCAAATTTGCAATACTCACGGTACGTGCAGAGTAATATTTATCAATAGAATTCATGGATATATAAATGAAGATAAATCCATGTGCGTGATGAACCTTTTTGTAAACCAAAAAAAACTAATTTTTCTTGAGTGAAATTGAGTACGAACGTGAGCTCCTTTGACTGATAATGAAAGTAGTTTTTTATTTGTATGTGCATAATTCATCCTTTTCATCTATTAGTACGCGATTTCACAAATGAATGTGCAGGTAAATATATAAATAAAATAAAATAAAATAAAATAAAATAAAATAAAATAAAATAAAATAAAATAAAATAAAATAAAATAAAATAAAATAAAATAAAATAAAATAAAATAAAATAAAATAAAATAAAATAAAATAAAATAAAATAAAATAAAATAAAATAAAATAAAATAAAATAACATAAAATAAAATAAAATAAAATAAAATAAAATAAAATAAATTAAATAAAATAAAATAAAATAAAATAAAATAAAATAAAATAAAATAAAATAAAATACACATTTGGCATAATTAAATGGTCTGACACAGAGTTGAAGAGCGTAAATAGGTCAACAAGAACGCTACTCACAAAGTTTGGCGCCCATCATCCCAAATCTGCCATTGAGCGTCTTTACCTACCCCGTTGTCAAGGTGGTCGTGGGATGGTAGATATAAAACATCTTCACCGAAAATGTATCTATAAGCTACGTCTCTACTTCCACAGCCAACAAAGCCTGCTATTAAAAACTATATGCGAAGCTGATTTCAAGTATTCTCCGCTAAACTTGCAAGACGTCTCGATGTCGCAACTTCCTACAGACAATGAGCACATGCAAACTCTTATACAAGAATGGAAAACGAAAGCTATCCATGGAAGACACGCATATGCTTTGGAACACACGGATATAGACAAGCGAGCGTCTAATGAATGGTTAAGTAACTCTGGAGTATACGCCGAAACTGAGGGGTTCATGCTGGCCATCCAAGACCAAGTCATTGCAACCAGAAATCATTGCAAATATGTAATGCGTGCCCCTATTGAAACCGATAATTGTAGGCGATGCCAAAGAAAACCGGAGACAATCCACCACATAACCGGTGCATGTGTGACGTTAGCGGCCACTGAATATCTCACAAGGCACAACCATGTGGCAAAAATCGTACACCTATCACTGGCGCTGCGTTACAATCTAGTTACGGAGGAGTGCCCATACTACAAATATATCCCAGAAGCAATCCTTGAAAATAGTGGCTTCAAAATGTATTGGGATCGAACTATTTTGACTGATCGTAGCATGTCACACAACAGACCTGACATAACAATTGTGGATAAGCAGCTTAATCAGGGTTACTTAATAGACATAGGTGTACCAAACACACACAATCTCCAAGAGTGCTACGCGGAGAAAATCAGAAAATACCAAAGCCTGGCGCACGAAGTAAAGGAGATGTGGCAACTAGACAAGGTAGACATCATACCAATAATAATATCAACAACTGGAGTCATCCCAAAGTCTTTAAACTGCAGCCTTGAAAAGCTTCAACTTACCGAAAAGCGAAGATCAATACAGAAAGCTGTTATTTTATCGACAACTTCTATCGTTAGAAAATTTTTAAGTATACATTACAAATGTATTTAAAAATGTATATATGTACAAATTCTGTGCTTTTAAAAGAAGTTTTAAAACAATTATAATGTACCTGACCAATAGTATTAAGAATATGAACAATAATGTTAAGTATCTTGTTATTTATAACCGATATTTGATGTAAACCCTTAAAGGAGAAAAATAAAGGAAATTAAATAAATAAAATAAAATAAAATAAAATAAAATGAAATGAAATAAAATAAAATAAAATAAAATAAAATAAAATAAAATAAAATAAAATAAAATAAAATAAAATAAAATAAAATAAAATAAAATAAAATAAAATAAAATAAAATAAAATAAAATAAAATAAAATAAAATAAAATAAAATAAAATAAAATAAAATAAAATAAAATAAAATAAAATAAAATAAAATAAAATAAAATAAAATAAAATAAAATAAAATAAAATAAAATAAAATAAAATAAAATAAAATGAACTTTGAAAATTTTTGTGGACTTTTGACCTGTCGAATAATTTTTATCAAATTATTCTTCTGAGTTTTTTGGCGAAAACAAGTTGAAAAATGCTACATACAATACCAACTACGATGATTGCAATTTCGATCTTGTTGAAGGATCTTGTCAAACCGCTTTGTATTGTTGCTTTTAGAAATTTTAGCATCACCTTTTTACTGGTCATCGAACCAAGGAGATTAGGAATTTTCTAAAAACCGCAGTGTGTAACCATTACACCAAACCCTGCTGTAATGGTTACACACTGCGGTTTTTAGAAAATTCCTAATCTCCTTGGTTCGATGACCAGTAAAAAGGTGATGCTAAAATTTCTAAAAGCAACAATACAAAGCGGTTTGACAAGATCCTTCAACAAGATCGAAATTGCAATCATCGTAGTTGGTATTGTATGTAGCATTTTTCAACTTGTTTTCGCCAAAAAACTCAGAAGAATAATTTGATAAAAATTATTCGACAGGTCAAAAGTCCACAAAAATTTTCAAAGTTCAGAATATAATGACCAATAATAACAACTAAATTATAATAAAATAAAATAAAATAAAATAAAATAAAATGAAATTAATTGAAATAAAGAATTAAATGTAATAAAGTATATTAAAGCATAAGAAAATAAAATTGAAAAAAATTTTAATTAAAACGAAATAAAACAAAATAGGATAAATGTAATAAAATAGAATACAAAATTTAAGAAACTAAAACAAATAATAATAATTAATAAAGTAGAAGAGTTCTTTTGGTACAAAAAAGTGCACCTCTGAATTTCTAAATACTGTCAAGTAAATATAATAAAAAAAAAGTAAAAAATGGATTGTCAAAAAAAAATATTTAATTTAAACAGACAATTCAAGAAAGTTATCGTAAAAATGCCGAAGGAAACTTGGCAAAATTTTCAAATTTTGCCCAAAATCATAAATGGTGGCGTAGGCTCTACAGTTGGTGTACTCTGCGTATTTCCTCTCGATTTGGTAAAAACGCGTCTACAAAATCAACAAATCGGTCCCAAGGGAGAAAAGCAGTATAACAGTATAATAGATTGTTTTCGCAAGACCATACGCAATGAAGGCTTTCTCGGTATGTATCGTGGCATTACCGTCATCTTGTTACTTGCAACTCCCGAAAAGGCCGTCAAGTTGGCAGCCAACGACTATTTTCGCAGTTATCTAACAAAGGAAGATGGCAAACTACCAATAACGCGACAAATGTTAGCTGGTGCTGGCGCTGGTTGCTTTCAAGTGCTCGTCGCAACACCCATGGAATTTATCAAGATACAACTGCAAAATGCCGGACGTGTGACAAGCAAAGAAGCGTTGCAAGCTGAGCGCTTAACTGCGACCAGCATCTTTCTGAAAATGATTCGTGAAAAAGGTTTCTTCGGCTTATATCGTGGCATTGCACCGACTGCTTATCGCGATATATTTTTTTGTCTCGTCTACTTTCCTCTATTTGCTGGCATCAATGCAATGGGTCCACGTAAACCGAACTCTGACGATGCCGTGGCGTGGGTTTCCTTTGCTGGTGGTTTAATGGCGGGTTGCGCTTCGGCATTTGTGGTGACACCATTCGATGTGGTGAAAACGCGTTTGCAAGCACTTAAAAGGCGTGCTGGAGAACAGGAATTTACTGGCGTTTTGGATTGTTTTGTGAAAACTTTAAAAAGTGAGGGTATCACTGCCCTCTTCAAAGGTGGTTTGTGTCGCATAATGGTTATATCGCCACTTTATGGCATTGTTCAAGTTCTTTATTATTTTGGTGTTGGCGAAGCTGTTTGCGATTATTTGTTTAATCAAGGATGAGCGTTTCAAATTAATTGTTATGTGTATTAAGTTGTTAATAAAAGAGTTAAATGCTGTGGAGTCCAAGTTTTTTCTTTTCACATTTAGACTGAAATTTGTTGCTCTCCCTCTCGGTCTCAAGCACTAACCCCACTAGCGAAGAATACAATAAAACTAACTTAAGCTTTAATGCCTACACATGCGTCGGAAAGCGAATAATTTTAATATCGTATCCATTCATAAGTGACTGTGCATCAAGTCTCTAACTTTGAATCTTTGTAAGGACAACAGGATCATTTACCAGGATATTGAAAAAACTTATTCCCTAGAAAAGGACTTTGGAATTTCAAAATTAGTTTAGTAGATTGCGTAACAATATGTTTTCTAGTAAAAATAGTTGTGTATATCTTGAAATTTTGCAATTAAAATGCACTTTTAATAAGTCCTACACGGCGTATGAGTAACATTTAGTTATTCAAGTAAGAAAAGTTCAGATAAATTTTATTCATTACCATGGCAGGAGATCTTCTTTCCTTCGGCAGGAAATACCAATCAAAGTCTGCTTATTCTCCTGCTGCCAAGAATAATAAAACTAATTTTACTTCAACAACAAAAATTTGAATTAAAATATGTAAGCACATAGATATTTGTGTAACCGGGGGTTTATGCGCATGTAGTTAAGCATTTCCATATCCATATCGAGCACGTTTTCAAGCAGGATTTGCACTAATTGAAACTACAAGCAAAAAGTTTGGCCAATTTTGAAGCATTTTAGTTATACGAAGTTTGTGGCTTGAATTTGAGCCGAAAGTGTTATTGATCAATGAACATTTTTCAATTTTTGGCGAATTCGTGTAACTTTTTGTAGGCAAGCAAATGTGTTTTTGGATGTGTATCGCAAGTGTTTGAGCCGCATATAAAAGAAAATTTGATTTGCTGTGATTAATTGCTTGGTGACGTGTGTGCCTCTCTTGTGACTAAACAAAACACAAATCACGGCACCCAAATGGTATGTGCATATAAGTTCATGATAGAAAATATCGGTGCTGAGAATTTTCGATTACTATATTAGCAGTGTTGGTCAACATTTATTTGAATAGTGAAAGAAAGGTGGATATTAGTTCTTTTTGCATCTAATCCTTACAAGGTAACTTTTCTCACAGGAAGAACATATTCAATTTTGTTCAACACATGTTAAATACTTGGGAAGGTACCTAAAAAAAAATCTATGAAACAAATTCACAATCAGAAACTAATTTCAAAATACCTTATCTTACAGTTATTTCTTTATCATTGGCTAACCTCTCATTCAGTAGAGAAGTTCGCGGTTGGTATGTATTTGTATAACGCCCAACACTGACTATTTGCGCTCTATACAGAATCATTTGATACAATTACGTAAATGAATTGCGGTGAGCTCTCATTAGTAGCTTTTACGATTGTGAATACGCAAAAGCACATGCTTAAATATGTATGAGTACAACGTACTATTTGCCCATCGGGTATACCTACTGCAATGAAGAATTATTACGCACCATTCGTAAAACTTCACTTAACTTAAATTGAAAATTCGTTGCAAAGGTAGAAAAATTGCAAATTTTCTTTGTAGCATTGTAACTTCAAACGTATTTATTTATTTCTTCAATTATATAGGGAAACGTAACCTGATTTTGCAAGAGCATCAAACATGTTAGCGTAATCAAATTAATCGTTGACGGTTACATATTCATTTTAAGAATTTCACACATAATTAGATTTGCTTTTTAATCAAACATAATTTATCGCCTCATCAGTTACTGTAATCCCTTTGGCACCCAGTCACGCATATCAACAACGAAAAGTAATTTCAAATACGTTTTTTTTTATTAAGCTTGATTAAAGCTGAATTCATTAAAGCCCATGTGAGTATGGCAGTTAAGAAATCATTATAAAAAAGTTGCCAGAATAATATGAAGTGAACAATGTTTTGTTTCCTCTAATTTTATTTTATTTTATTTTATTTTATTTTATTTTATTTTATTTTATTTTATTTTATATTATTTTATTTTATTTTATTTTATTTTATTTTATTTTATTTTATTTTATTTTATTTTATTTTATTTTATTTTATTTTATTTTATTTTATTTTATTTTATTTTATATTATTTTATTTTATTTTATTTTACTTTATTTTATTTTATTTTATTTTATTTTATTTTATTTTATTTTATTTTATTTTATATTATTTTATTTTATTTTATTTTATTTTATTTTATTTTATTTTATTTTATTTTATTTTATTTTATTTTATTTTATTTTATTTTATTTTATTTTATTTTATTTTATTTTATTTTATTTTATTTTATTTTATTTTATTTTATTTTATTTTATTTTATTTTATTTTATTTTATTTTATTTTATTTTATTTTATTTTATTTTATTTTATTTTATTTTATTTTATTTTATTTTATTTTATTTTATTTTATTTTATTTTATTTTATTTTATTTTATTTTATTTTATTTTATTTTATTTTATTTTATTTTATTTTATTTTATTTTATTTTATTTTATTTTATTTTATTTTATTTTATTTTATTTTATTTTATTTTATTTTATTTTATTTTATTTTATTTTATTTTATTTTATTTTATTTTATTTTATTTTATTTTATTTTATTTTATTTTATTTTATTTTATTTTATTTTATTTTATTTTATTTTATTTTATTTTATTTTATTTTATTTTATTTTATTTTATTTTATTTTATTTTATTTTATTTTATTTTATTTTATTTTATTTTATTTTATTTTATTTTTTTATTTTATTTTTTTTTGCAATCTTTGAAAATTTGGTGGACTTTTGACCGTTTGTGAATAATTTTTCTTACATTATTCTGTGTTTTGTTATTAGTGAACAAGATGGAAAAGCAACAACAATTACAAGCTACCATGATTACGTAATTTCGGCCTTGCTCAAGGGCCTTGTCAAATGGCTTTGCGTATAGAAACATACACATACTTACATATTTAATTTAATTTTATTTTATTTTAGCTTTGCTAATAAAATAAAAATAAAAAAAAACAAAAAAACATAAAAACATAAAAAAAAATTAAAAAAAAAAATTTTTAATTCTTTTTTATTTTTTTTTTTTTTGTTTTTTTATTTTTTTTTATTAGCAAAGCTGCATCAAACCAAACTGTTCCTTTATTCGTGCTTAAGCACTAAATGCCGTAAAGCGAATAAAAAAATACAACAAACGGCAACATTATACTTGTTTTCGGAAGCACATTGTGCTGTTTTGTAAACATAATTAACTTCTTTGAACATTCTGATATCTCAGCTCTTCAGATGAAGCAAATGCAATTAAGTAATCAACGGATATTTAATGCGTAATTAATTTGTACATTCATTCGTACCTACGAACCATTAGCATTGAGTGGATTAAGCAGTTTAATCTGAAAACATACAGATCATCAGATATACAAGAATTATTTAAGCAGAAGAAGAAAAATTAACTTTTACTTAATTAAAGATGGCTACGAAAAAAAAAGTTGACCCTATTGAATTGTATTGTAATATGTTTTTCCATATCTGAGAAGAGATGGGTGAAATGCATAATTTTTTTGAAGTGTTTGTCAGCACAGGTACGGGACCAGATTTCGACATCTGACGTCTTGGGAACTCATCGGTAGTAGAATTATATGGTTTTCGGCAAGGTGCTCTAAAACGGCGTCGCGAAGGTAATACGTTTGACAGCATGTTGCTTGGGCTTAAATTATCATATGTATATACGTAACTACATACACCGAACTGTATATTATAACCACATACAAACATATTAAGGGAATTCATCAAACCTTATAAGTTTACGAAATGCGTAAGTTTATACATTTATCAGCTCAGTTAGATGAACGCCCTAGATAATTTTATGTTCGGCATATTCTTCTATATTTGTGCAGTGTGCGTTGAATGCATTAAAAAAATTACATGTCGAACGTCGTCATTGCATTGGATAAATTTACACAAAAATCGACGCGGAAGTTTATCAAATTTTGTAAACTGCGTTCCATACAAATTTTGACAGTTCATTCACACACTTGATAAATTTATACGTTTACACGCTTTATAAGGTGTTTATAAGGTCTGATGAGTCCCCCTATTATGCATATTCAATGTGATACAGCTTTTTTAACGCCGCTAATGAGATTTTATATTATTTAGCGCTTTCGTGTCTCGCTATATGTACATACAAAATGTATCTGCTTAAAGCTAGTGTACTTATAAAGTATGAATGCAAGTTTCAATTTTTACGTGGCTTTTGCAAATTTCCTTTTAATGAATTTCATTTAAAATTTTAATTGGGGCTTTAACCCATTAAAAAAGGGTTTAATACGCAAAAAGTAAAAAATAAAATTAAATAAAATAAGATAAAATAAAATATAATCAAATAAAATAAAATAAAATAAAATAAAATAAAATAAAATAAAATAAAATAAAATAAAATAAAATAAAATAAAATAAAATAAAATAAAATAAAATAAAATAAAATAAAATAAAATAAAATAAAATAAAATAAAATAAAATAAAATAAAATAAAATAAAATAAAATAAAATAAAATAAAATAAAATAAAATAAAATAAAATAAAATAAAATAAAATAAAATAAAATAAAATAAAATAAAATAAAATAAAATAAAATAAAATAAAATAAAATAAAATAAAATAAAATAAAATAAAATAAAATAAAATAAAATAAAATAAAATAAAATAAAATAAAATAAAATAAAATAAAATAAAATAAAATAAAATAAAATAAAATAAAATAAAATAAAATAAAATAAAATAAAATAAAATAAAATAAAATAAAATAAAATAAAATAAAATAAAATAAAATAAAATAAAATAAAATAAAATAAAATAAAATAAAATAAAATAAAATAAAATAAAATAAAATAAAATAAAATAAAATAAAATAAAATAAAATAAAATAAAATAAAATAAAATAAAATAAAATAAAATAAAATAAAATAAAATAAAATAAAATAAAATAAAATAAAATAAAATAAAATAAAATAAAATAAAATAAAATAAAATAAAATAAAATAAAATAAAATAAAATAAAATAAAATAAAATAAAATAAAATAAAATAAAATAAAATAAAATAAAATAAAATTAAATTAAATTAAATTAAAATAAAATAAAATAAAATAAAATAAAATAAAATAAAATAAAACAAAATAAAATAAAATAAAATAAAATAAAATAAAATAAAATAAAATAAAATAAAATAAAATAAAATAAAATAAAATAAAATAAAATAAAATAAAATAAAATAAAATAAAATAAAATAAATTAAATTAAAAAAAATAAAATAAAATAAAATAAAATAAAATTAAATAAAATAAAATAAAATAAAATAAAATCAAACAAAGCAAAATAAAATAAAATAAAATAAAATAAAATAAAATAAAATAAAATAAAATAAAATAAATTAAGACTTATAAAAAATTAAGCAAATGAAAAAATAATATCTTCAATAAAGTGTCTTCTTAAACGTTAATTTTTTTTTAATTTTTAGATCCCGAAATCGTCAACAGTTCAAAGGGCAATTTCCCACTGAGTATTTAAAAACAAAAAGAGGCGGACTTGGCCTCCCTAGTTGCTTACAATTTTCATCGGTAACTGCTAAAAAAGGACAAATTTGTTACGCGTCAGCAAAAATTGCGTGGGCGGTTAGGGGCATATAAATGGTGTTGATGATAAAAACAAAAAGCCTGTTAAATATTAAGCAAGCAGAGTTTGTGAAAGGAATAATCGCCTTATAAATTAGCACATATGTGAAATGTTGGCAAGGTTAATGTATATACATATGTTGAGAAAAAAACTACCCTCAAGGAACATGAGTAAAATTGCTCTTTTGAAAACGCTAGCAGTTATTTCTGATGCTGCTGCATATGAATCGAGCATTTACTCGAATTAGAACAATTTTATAAACACCAAGCCTGTGAGGCCATATTAGCTTTGTTGGCCAAAACGACAGCTAGGAGAAAGTACTCTGGCTTGGTGGAAGTTCAACGCACAAGAAAATCTAAATCTATTGAAATAAAATTTAGTATTTTGAACAAATAATGGATGAGTGAAGTATTAACCTTTCCTATATGGTATTTTCAACTAAGTGCATCCTATTTGTATATTTTATCGTAATTATTCACGTAAACATGACCGTTATTATATACATATCGAGAAAAATATATTTTAAAGTGCCAGCTGCTTCCATTTTAATTACAAGGTAGACACATGCATATTAAGCAATTAACCTCGACCTCTTTAGTGTGTGATGCGTGCGTCGGCTCAAAGTTGAGAGAAAATTGTGGGTTTTAATTTGCTTTTCATCCATCAATTAAAGCGCCTTTTTTAGGTTAAATATGTACTCAGCCAGCTTTATAGTGTTTTTCACCTTTTGTTTGTTATACATTGGGGAGCACTTATCTAAGTTTCTGTTTTGTTTGTAAAGAGACTTTTTCACTTAAGGAAACACAAAAGGTTATAAAGAAAGACATGTGGTAATATGCTTGCCGCTGTTGTTGTTTTTATAACAGAAATTCTCCCTGCTAACCCGACAAAAAAATTGCAATAATTAAAAATTTCTATAGTAAAATAATATAGAATAAAATAAATTAAAATAAAATAAAATAAAATAAAATAAAATAAAATAAAATAAAATAAAATAAAATAAAATAAAATAAAATAAAATAAAATAAAATAAAATAAAATAAAATAAAATAAAATAAAATAAAATAAAATAAAATAAAATAAAATAAAATAAAATAAAATAAAATAAAATAAAAAAAAAAAAAAAAAAAAAAAAAAAAAAAAAAAAAAACTAATGGCGGCGATATACCAACAGGTTATCATAACCTCTAACGAGATTTTTAGCCGAGCTTCTCTTTCCAACTTGTGGTGTGTTGCTTTTTGAGTTTTTCCTACAAGTTGGCGTGACCTACAGTTTTTTGCCGACTCCGAACGGCACTTGCAAAGCAAATGAATTTTTTGCCGAGAAGCTTCTCATGGCAGAAATACACCCGGAGAGTTTGCCAAACTACTGCCGAGGGGCGACCCCGTTTAGAAAAATCCTTTTTCTAAATAATTTTTGATGTTACTTTTGCCGGGCATCGAACCGCCACGACTTGGTGTAGAAGGCCGAACACTTAACCGCTACACCACGGCGGCCGCCAAAATAAAATAAAATAAAATAAAATAAAATAAAATAAAATAAAATAAAACAAAATAAAATAAAATAAAATAAAATAAAATAAAATAAAATAAAATAAAATAAAATAAAATAAAATAAAATAAAATAAAATAAAATAAAATAAAATAAAATAAAATAAAATAAAATAAAATAAAATAAAATAAAATAAAATAAAATAAAATAAAATAAAATAAAATAAAGTAAAATAAAGTAAAATAAAATAAAATAAAATAAAATAAAATAAAATAAAATAAAATAAAATAAAATAAAATAAAATAAAATAAAATAAAATAAAATAAAATAAAAAATAAAATAAAATAAAATAAAATAAAATAAAATAAAATAAAATAAAATAAAATAAAATAAAATAAAGTAAAATAAAATAAAATAAAATAAAATAAAATAAAATAAAATAAAATAAAATAAAATAAAATAAAATAAAATAAAATAAAATAAAATGAAATAAAATAAAATAAAATAAAATAAAATAAAATAAAATAAAATAAAATAAAATAAAATAAAATAAAATAAAATAAAATAAAATAAAATAAGATAAAATAAAATAAAATAAAATAAAATAAAATAAAATAAAATAAAATAAAATAAAATAAAATAAAATAAAATAAAATAAGATAAAATAAAATAAAATAAAATAAAATAAAATAAAATAAAATAAAATAAAATAAAATAAAATAAAATAAAATAAAATAAAATAAAATGAAATGAAATGATATGAAATAAAATAAACAAAATAAAATAAAATAAAATAAAATAAAATAAAATAAAATAAAATAAAATAAAATAAAATAAAATAAAATAAAATAAAATAAAATAAAATAAAATAAAATAAAATAAAATAAAATAAAATAAAATAAAATAAAATAAAATAAAATAAAATAAAATAAAATAAAATAAAATAAAATAAAATAAAATAAAATAAAATAAAATAAAATAAAATAAAATAAAATAAAATAAAATAAAATAAAATAAAATAAAATAAAATAAAATAAAATAAAATAAAATAAAATAAATCAAAATAAATAAAATAAAATAAAATAAAATAAAATAAAATAAAATAAAATAAAATAAAATAAAATAAAATAAAATAAAATAAAATAAAATAAAATAAAATAAAATAAAATAAAATAAAATAAAATAAAATAAAATAAAATGAAATGAAATGAAATGAAATAAAATAAAATAAATTAAACAAAGTGAAATAAAATAAAATAAAATAAAATAAAATAAATTAAAATAAAATGGCTTTTACTTGAACGACAAGTTTAAGTAATTTCACAAAGTACGTACAGTAATATTTACCAACAAAAAGCTTTAAACGCACATGTAAGCTTCACTGTTATTGCATATTGAACTTGCAGTGGGATTAGTGCACTAAATTTTCAGTTTCCAATTATAGTTTCCTTTCACCATAATAACACCATTTTTGATATCAAAGTAATTAGCCTTAATTATGTTTGTTCGCTTTGGTGATGACTTTTAACACTGGCAACGAAATGCATTGTGAAATTAAATTAACATTGTCGTAAAAAACAAGAAAAAGTGAATGCACAATACACATTGAGTAAATATTTGTACGAATGTTTCTGTAGATGCTTTCTAAATTAAAACTTAATTATGAACCCTAGCTAAGACCTAGCTACACTCCTTCGGGGAATATCAAAAACATTTCTGTTTTGGTACGGAAGCTATCAGGACTTAAAAGTTGTGTTAAGCTTTTGCACAAAGAAACAACTTTGCTTCCGCTCTACTTGCGTTAACATGGGTCCTTCTATGTACTTTTATGCTCTCAATGCTTGTAAGTTTGGTAATCTCCTTGAAAACGAGATTACTTTTTTAGTTTTTGTTTGACAATTTTATTTCAGGAGTCGCACTTAAAACGAAGTAAAGAGCTAAGTACTTATTAGTAGAAAGTTAGGTATTAGCAGTTACATATCTTAAAGTAGCGTCGATTTGGTCTGCTACTATTCATACTTCCTTCGAAAGCATTTTTCTAACGCTGTTTAAAGGGTAGATAGCCAAGAAAAATAACCTTGGGTTTAAAGTTGCGTCTTAGCTTCAATGCTTTTTGAACTAGTATGGGGAATAGTATATTTCAAACTAGTATTTTTTGGACTAGTATGGGGACTAGTACTGGACTAGTAGATTGTGGTCGAACTAAGCTTAAAAACAGTAAGCAAAGATTGTACGGAAGAACCTCTAAGAACCCTACCTAACATGCCTTTGTCTTCCAGTAGGCCCTCTGGCGGCCACGCTGACGTCAAGTCGGTAACAAATTTTATGTTGCCAGCTCTCCGTATATAAAGCATTGACACAGTAAGCTAACTATCTTCCGTTGCACGGCAATCTCCACGCAATATCTGGTCCTTAGCTTAGAGACTAGTGCTTCGCCAATGCAGCCTCCTGATAGGAATATTGTTATTTTTATTAAAGACCTAACATATTCGTATATGAAAAAAATTGCTTTCTTGCGCCAGCGATACACTTGATGCGATAAGAAGAAAACCTACACTCTTGTAAATGTTGATTAACATGGTAAAATTTAATAACGCAGTAAAATCGTCACCAAAGCAACCATGCAAAATATTTTTTTTTTTTTCAAACGCATTTGAAAAATTTTACAAGAATTTATAGCACAAACATTCTAATAACATTTTTTCATCATATACACTATCATATAAGCATACACGTACGAGTAGAATTGCAAGTCTTAACATTATAAATAATAACACAGATGACGCTTAACCAAAGATGGCATAAAAACAAACATTAAGACAAAGTCAACAAGGAGGCTACAGTGAACTTTAAAGAAGAAATATGACATAGAAAGGAATGTGCAAGTGTGGGGCTAAAAAATTACCGACTTTGTAGGTACAGTGATAGGCATATATTTATAGACAGTGCCATTGTGTACTGATACACAATGGACAGTGCTGCTCTTTTTTGGAAAATTAGTTAAGGCTTGGTTTCCTCGAAAAGCGGTGCCGCTATGTAACGTTCGCTATATAGCGGTAGCTATGCTCACCGTCATTAGCAGCACCGCTTTTCTGAAAGCTTACATGCAAGTAGCGGTGACTTCAATCCATTTGAAATTGTAAATTTGCGGCCACTTTTCTTGTTTTTCTCTTTTATATTTTTAAAATATTTGTTTTGAAAACAATTAATTGTTGTTTTTGTAAACGAATTTGAAGAATTTTATTGAATTGACACCGCTATGACAATGACGGTGAGAAAAAACGTTGACGAAAAATTGCCATTACTCAAATCTATTGTATAGATAATGGAAATTAGGTGACAAAAATATATATTTTTTTTTTTTTGACAAAAAAGCATTTTATTATTTAGCAGGATATATTTTGCGCCACATGCTAAGAAATTGTAGTTCGTGATAAAATTTTCTAACTTATGTATGTCCATCGCTGTAAAATCATATATGTATGGCGACTGACATGGCGTATACGCAACATCTTGTACTGTGATATACAGATTCCGTCAACAAAACATTTATGTACATATGTATGTATGCCTCTGTGTACTTACATATATCTATGCACTTTTCTTCGCTAAATATGATACACTTAGAAGTTTTCAATTCAGCAACAACGATAAAAATCGTTTCTATTTACTTCACCATAAAAGTGATGGCAGTTATCAAAGTATATGGAGACGTTTGTCAAAGCATTGACACAAAAAGCTTATAAAAATATGCTCATGAGAAAAGTTAGATTAATATTACGCCAGTTGATAGTTGATGATCCACTGCAGCAGCTGTTTTCGGAGAAAATTGTATGCTAAGCATGATTTAAGTATGTGAGCTAAACAAAAAAGTTTTGAGCTTGTGATGGTTGTTTAATTTTTTTTTTTTTTTTTTTTTGGAAAGCATTTGTTTTTTAATTTTTTTGCGTTTGCTTGGAGTAAGAAGTTCTGCTTCTAATACAAAGAAAGATGGGCGTGAATAGATTTTTGCGTTAACTTCTTAGGAGGCGTTATGAAGTTTTGATTGAAAGTAAAATTTGAGAAAACGGCTGATGATGCAACGGAAATTATGCAATGGAAATAGAAATTGTAGCCGACTTTCAGGCGTAGGCAATTTTCACCACGATGTTTAGCTGTGCAAATCAAATAGGAGGTGAAATTCTAGGATCTAGCTAACATTGCACAAATTGTAATAGATAGGCCGAGCAGAATTCATGGGTGTTGCCACTTATGGTGGTTGACAGGGTTGCCACTTATCCCCACTTTTTTTAAATGTAGGGCTAGATATGCCAATATTGGTATCAAATTAAAGTTATTTTCGACTGTATTCCAAATAATATAATTTCAAGCGAAGTTGCCACTTAGAGTTGCCACCTAACTGCAATTTGTTTATTTTTTCGTATATTTCGGAAACTGCTTAACCGATTTGGACAAAATTTGGCACATAGACAATTAGAGTGTTGCCACTTGGGGCAGTTTACAGGGTTGCCACATATCCCAATTTTTTTTTTTTAATATAGAGCCAGATATGCCAATATGGGTATCAAATAAAAGGTATTTTCGGCTGTATTCCAAATATGACAATTTCACGCAGGATTCCCGCTTAGGGTTGTCATCTAATGGCAATTTGAAATCCCTTTTACAACTCTCCTTCCTATCTTTCTTCGCCTTCACACTATCTCCCTCCCTTTTTCTCTTCATTCACCTCTTTCCTTCAACCACGCCCCTCTTCCTCTATATTCCATTCTTATTGGCCCCTGCTAATTTAGGCACAATTCTACCCACGTACCGAAATTGAAGAAAAACGCAGTGATGAAATTGTAAGAAATTGTGAATCTAAACCATTCGCGAATACACCTTATCCATATTTCGTTATTTCTGAGTTTAAGAAGTTAACTTCTTTTTTTTTTTGTTTTTAAACTAGTCGACTAAACTGTAGGAAGAAGGTATGGAAAGAATTTATTTAATTTCCTATTTAATTTCAAGTCGAAATAAGCATTGAACTGTGCTGCAGCAATTTTGAATAATTTTAACAATCCTTGAGGTCAAAAACATTCATATAAGCTTGGGTTATCCTCTTAGTCTTTGTTGGGCTATATTTTTAACTGCAACTCCATCTACAGCCAATTTAATTTTGCTCTTCTTTCTATGTCATCTATGGTAGCGCCACAATTTTCCATAAAATCTCTCTCACAACAACTCTTAAAAGTGTTCCAGCATTCACTTCACTGTAATTTTAGAAATGCTATTTAAGTGCTTTTGAGACAAAAGAGTAGCATCCAGACAAACCTGCTGTGATATGCGCTAAGCAATCGCACATAAAATGCAGACAATAATGCTGAAAGTCATAAATTAAATGTGAAAGTCTCGCCTTTTGTCACCGAATAAAGGTGTGAGCTAATGTAGGCATACAATAAAACACCAAACAATTGTCTACACTAATAAAACCTTCTTAAATCTTAAAACATTTGTAGGCGTCATATCAATAGCAAAATTGTTATTGCTTTAGATTTTGTTGTTTATTTATTGCCTTAGCACGCTTGTAGTATGAGTAATGGAGACATGAGCAAACGGAAACAATGGGAAAAAAATAACAAATGGATGAGCAACAACAGAAATCACGGCAATAAAAATCATTTTTATTTCCACAAAATGACAAATGTAAAATTTATTTTAAGTTCACACAGTTAAAATTTATGGTTCTATATATGTTTTTGGCATGACTCAGGATAAGAGAAACCATAAAAAGGTATCTCTCTACCTGGTTTTGCTTGGCCACCTATACAATTTTACGGTGGTAACATTTCTAAATTTATTTCTTCGTGTTTTTAAGAAAATGTTTGTTATAAATAACTCATACTGAGAATAAATTTTAAACGACTGTTCGCCCTCAATTTTTTTCTTTTTTTCTATAAACAACTGTTTGAAAAGTTTGAAAACTCGACTCACATCATGCTAAGGTTGCCCTATTTTTAATAGATACAATAGATCTAGAGAGGCAAACTAATCAATATGATGCAAATCCGTAATCTTAAATCAAAGATTTTCTCTCTCTCTTCGAAGAAATCTGATTAGCCTAGCCAAACTGTGTATGCTTTTAAAATTTTACACAGCGACCAAGCACGTCAACAGAGTGTTTTATCCGGCCTAACTGGTATCGGAACCCGACAGACTGCATTGGCATTGCTTCAACTATGTGCAATCTTGCATTTAAATTCCTGCTGTTGTTGTTGTAATGTGCCCTGTTTTCTGTCACTTTATAGACTTCTTGAGCACCTTGTGTTTACAGAAAACTTGTGAGTTTTTAGGCGCGCTCTTGTGTATGTGGAGCGGAAATGTGTTTTACTTCGTATTTCAACATATGTAAATATTTTTATGTGTAGTTAGTTTTGAGTGCGCTGAATCCGAATCTGCAGTCAAATTTTTCGGGTCAGCCCTAGTTTTTCTCTCCAGAGGTTAGTTTGTTCAAAGATCGGTAGTACCCAGTAAAAAAAATTTTAACTTTTTAAAGTTTTGTTTTCTGAATAACTTACTATACACCAATTTTTTGCACTATGGAACAATTGTATGCTACCAAATATGAAAACGAAAATTAAGTTATGTTTCCTTGACCACAGAAAAATTGTTGAATTAAAAAAAAAAAAAATTTACAGAAAGAAAATCTAGGGTGACCCGAAAAATCTAACTCTAGATTCGGATTCAGAACAAAACCTTCAGAAACAGTTGAGAAACCCGTTGGTAATTTCAAAAACTTCAATTTTTTGTACGGTGTTATCAGCCCTAAAATACTGCTTAAAATTCTCAGATTTGTTTCTCCCACTTCTAATGCGTATCCAATTTAAGAGCCTATTAAGACATACAAAATGCTGAATAAATCACCTGACAACTAGCAATAAGCTTACGATTTAGTATATTTAAGTAGTTACATTTTTGTTGGTTTTTCTTCACATAAAATTATAGCAACTTCCATGCCATAAGTCAATCTACACACGCGTGTATAATAAAAACAAAAGCAATAAATAGCGTGAAAACAGGAAATGAAGGGAAATGCAGGAAATTTGATATGAGAATATGGGCGCACTCATTTATTGCGCTACCTCATCATCTACTAAATGCTTACCTGCACATATTTTCATTGCCAATAACCCGAAATCAAGAGCGTATAAAATAGTATTATAAGACGCAGACTTGAAGTGCTGCAGCTAAGTGCTTAAGACGATGTGTAAACACACTGTATGTGCTGATGCCACCCCTAAGCATACCTGAGGGTTTTGATATACGCCCAAAATTTTTACGCACACCAGAAGCTATAACAATTTGTTCACACAAACCTATGCACACAAGTCATTTTGGAGTTTATCCTTTATGAGCTTGTGAGTTTATCACAAACTCTGTGCTATTAAAGTTTGAGTGGCTAATAAAAGTAAATATTTCTCATTATTCGTATAACAACAGGTGAATATTGCACATAATCAACTCGTTGAACTTTTATAGCATAGATATGTTTGTATATCATGTTTGTATAAGGATATACTTACTTGTGCAGGTATAACCTTAATCAATTTGTTCAGCTAATAGTGTATAACTACATATATGTTTACAGATAGGTATTTTCCAGGGAACATTTTGCGTTTTTTTATACCTTTCTTGAGCATGAAATGGTATAATACATAACTTTGGTTCGATGTTTGTAAGTATGATTAGAAGAAGAGATAGACCTACCAATAAGTATACTGACATAATCAGGACGATGAGCTGTATTGCTTGAGCCATGTCCGTCTGTCCGTCTATTTGAACGCAAACTAGTTCCTCAGTTTTTGAGATATCGGGCAGAAATTTGGTGTATAGCTGCCATTTGATGTGGGATAAGACATTTGTCGGAACCAGCAAGATCGGTCCGATATTACCCTTAGCTACCCTAAAATCGATTGTTCCGATAAACGGATTTTTGTGTATAACTCCTGAAATTAAATAGGTAGGAACGTGAATTTTTTTGAGTATCGCTCTTTTTACATGTGCAAAATTGATGTTGATGTGAGTTAGAGTTAGAGTTAGAGTTAGAGTTAGAGTTAGAGTTAGAGTTAGAGTTAGAGTTATAGTTAGAGTTAGAGTTAGAGTTAGAGTTAGAGTTAGAGTTATAGTTAGAGTTAGAGTTAGAGTTAGAGTTAGAGTTAGAGTTAGAGTTAGAGTTAGAGTTAGAGTTAGAGTTAGAGTTTGAGTTAGAGTTAGAGTTAGAGTTAGAGTTAGAGTTAGAGTTAGAGTTAGAGTTAGAGTTAGAGTTAGAGTTAGAGTTAGAGTTAGAGTTAGAGTTAGAGTTAGAGTTAGAGTTAGAGTTAGAGTTAGAGTTAGAGTTAGAGTTAGAGTTAGAGTTAGAGTTAGAGTTAGAGTTAGAGTTAGAGTTAGAGTTAGAGTTAGAGTTAGAGTTAGAGTTAGAGTTAGAGTTAGAGTAAGAGTTAGAGTTAGAGTTAGAGTTAGAGTTAGAGTTAGAGTTAGAGTTAGAGTTAGAGTTAGAGTTAGAGTTAGAGTTAGAGTTAGAGTTAGAGTTAGAGTTAGAGTTAGAGTTAGAGTTAGAGTTAGAGTTAGAGTTAGAGTTAGAGTTAGAGTTAGAGTTAGAGTTAGAGTTAGAGTTAGAGTTAGAGTTAGAGTTAGAGTTAGAGTTAGAGTTAGAGTTAGAGTTAGAGTTAGAGTTAGAGTTAGAGTTAGAGTTAGAGTTAGAGTTAGAGTTAGAGTTAGAGTTAGAGTTAGAGTTAGAGTTAGAGTTAGAGTTAGAGTTAGAGTTAGAGTTAGAGTTAGAGTTAGAGTTAGAGTTAGAGTTAGAGTTAGAGTTAGAGTTAGAGTTACAGTTACAGTTACAGTTACAGTTACAGTTACAGTTACAGTTACAGTTACAGTTACAGTTACAGTTACAGTTACAGTTACAGTTACAGTTACAGTTACAGTTACAGTTACAGTTACAGTTACAGTTACAGTTACAGTTACAGTTACAGTTACAGTTACAGTTACAGGTACAGGTACAGTTAAATTTAGAGTTTGTTCATTGTGAGTGGAGTACCTCAAAATGCCATTTTTTTTTTAATTAAAATACCTTGAATTATTACTTTTTTATTTGTACGTATGTATGTATGTATGAATGTAGGAAATCATCCCGCATTGTTATTAACATTAACGCTAAAAAATATTTTAAATGTGCACAGAAAACTTTCTATCTAACTGACATAAACACGAGTTCACCACAAATCAGTTAAACACAGCTGACAGGTAAAACGTAAAAGACAACTGCCAACAAAGTTTTACGGTTTAATTCATTCAGTTGTATACAACTACACTTCAAACTTTAAACTAGATAAACATATATGTATGTATATGTACGTATGTATATCCGCACAAACTCAGGGCAAAAATTGCATACCTACACATATTTTTTACAAGTATGAACCACTTGCACAAATATTCATACAAACACACACGTATTTACATGTTTTCTTGCTTTCACCTACAAGCTTAGTATTTGTTTTTATCTGTCATATACAATGTTCATATGTTTATTAACATACATACATATGTACAAATGCGCCAACCTATATTTAAAGTTAATTTTCCGTATTTACATTTGAGTATGTTTTGCAATATTCCGAAAAGTTTTCTACTACAAACTCTACTTTGGTGCACTTGAATTTAAAGTGAAATTCAGCACACCAAAAACAAGTTGTTTACAAAAACCTTGAATAAAATTGTACTACAAATTATTAAATATCTATCATTGATATTAAATTAGAAATAATAAAATAAGCACACCCATTGAAATGAAGGATTTGTAAGTAGATTAGAAGTGTATGAAATAACTAACGAAGCAGTGAAAATTTGGGTTTTTCTTTCTATAAAGGCAAGGTGTGGACTGGAGGTGCGTGAGTAGCTGGGTTTGTTACCACTTAAGAAAAAATCATTTCCGATTTTAAAATTGTTTCACCTTGGATCGAGTCCCAGTTAAAGGTGTGGACAAATTTCTAATAATACAATACAAAGCGGTGTGACAAGATCCTTCTACAAGATCGAATTCTTAATTGGCAGTTTTTCAACTTGAATTCGCCAAAAACTTGAATTCAACAAAACTTTTCAAAGTTCATAATATAATGAGCGATAATAACAACTAAATTATTATTATTTTTTTTTTTCTATTTTACTTTATTATATTTTATGTTTAATTTATTTTATATTGTTTTTTTTTTCTATTTTATTTTTTTATCCTATCTACAACTGCCTTAATGTCAATCTATTTGTCATGTCACTGACACATATTCGAGTAGCTTACCGAATTGCCAACTAAAACCCCTTAATAAATGCATAAACACCAAAAATGCTATTAGTTCTAGTTGAATGCGCTTACCGAATATTTTTTGGGGCATCAATGCTTCAGTGGCTCTATAGCATATGCAAACAAGTGTTCTAAGCATTTGCATTTTATATTCGAAATAGAATATCAAAATAGGCACCTGCAACGAAATAAAAGAGATATTTAATAAATAGCTGTGATAAAATTGCGAGTGAGAGTTGTTTAGTTAGAATATATGACAAATATATGGAAATTGTGGAAATTGTGGAAATGTGGTTAGTTAGGTTTGCTAGTTTAAATTAAAAATGTTGTTTAATTAAAACAGAAAGCTAACAAACGAAATTGTCAATAAAACAAAAAAAGCTAATACGAAGTTTATTGATTGATTAAAAAAGACATGAATATAAGTAAATTAAACTTTTTTCCTCAATTTTTCCATGTGCTTTATTAAAACGCAATATATCCTCAATAGTCCAAATTGCATTCACTCATGAAAACATTTTTATCAATGCTTTTATTGTCTCGAGCTTCAACTTTTCTATTTTCTATATTATAGCTTCTAGCACCCCAATCACAGCAAAACAACATAAAACAGCAATTCAAGCTGAAACGATAGGGTTTTACACAAATCGTTGCATGAAATATGATGACACATCATAAACTTGGAAAATACGAAAATATTGATGCGAATACAATAACTGTACTAACAACTACAAAGTAGATACTATTATAAAGTAACAGACAATATTATAGCTACAATGCAATAAAGAAATGCCACAAAATATTGCAATCACAAACAACTGAGAAAAAAATCGAAATATTTGAAATAGTATATATTTATATGAGTACTACATAAATAAGTTAAAGCGAGAATAGTGTATAGGTTTGTGGCATAAAACTATGACACAGAGTTGGAAAAAAAACCTGGACTAAAACAAAAAAAAGTTAAATTATATTAACCTTATTTTTCAGAATTTAACTCAGGGCTGAAAATTAAAGTTAAATTTATCAAAAAACAAAAAAAAACTTTTGATTTCGTTTCGTTTATCAATAAAATTAACGTTAATTGATCAACGAATAAATTTAACGTTATTTTTGAAAACAATAAAAAATTATCAGAACAAATTTCTTTTCGTTATTTATCAAAAAAATAAATAAAAAAAAAACAATTGAATATTTGAATGAATTCAATATTATTTCGGGTCGCAAAGGAGAGGGCGAAATAGTGCGATAATGCTTTGCTGCTGATATAAGCAAAAGGCACATTCCCGCAGCGGTCACAATGCAATTTCTCATCAAAAGAACTCCGGTGGAGTTCGGATCGTACTATTTCAAAAAATCTTTTGAATTCGGGAATCTACTAACTTTTTGGCAACCTAGGGACAAGAAACTTAGTACATACATATTTTAGGACACGATGGCAATACATTTTGCAGAAATCAAAATTACGATAGCTCTTATTTTATAGCATTTATCGTTGAAGAAAGTGCAAAACCACGTAACGAATATCTTTTATGATGCTTGGTTTGGCAGAGTCACCGACGATGTGAAGCGGAATCCTCACATAACCCATTTCCATTTCATGTAACGAATAATTAACGAACATGGAGCAGAGTTTCCGTAATGGCTTGTTACTCCTTCCTTTTTCAACTAGGTATCTAACCACTGGTAAAACTGACGTATTCAATGGTGATGCAAAAAAAGACAGTTAAAATTTCTATGGAACTTTTAACTTAAACATAAATTTACCGCGCAAGCGGCGTAATTCCACCATTTATTGAACTGATATATTAAAGGTTTTGTGTTCAACTCATAGGGGGTACCCTTGATTTCACAAACTAGTTCTGATATTTATTCTGTTGCTATGGGAGCTAGGAGTCTCCCCCCTTAAAACACGTTTTCCCTCAAAGAAACCCAAAACTGGACTAACGCCACTTGTGCTTCAAGAGGCTCATATGATATCAATTATACCAAATACTCCACGACCCTATAAATATACTCGTAGAGCGCTGTAGCGGTTAAGTGCTCGGCCTACTATACCAAGTCGTGTTGTATCAATGCCCGGCAAAAACCAACAACAAAAATTATGTAGAAAATAAATTTTCTAAACGGGGTCGCCCCTCGACATTAAAATCGAGAATTTTGTAGATTTTTTACGGAAACGGGGTACAGCTCTGAGTGCCGACTTCCAAGTCCATTTAGTACTTAGTAACTACCTAAAACATTTTTTGTATTCCTTAAATTATTATTTTCCGACCCAGCCTAGTGTACATATCTAAGCAAAATGAGTTGACGTTAACGAAAAAATTTTTTTTGTTATTTTTTGATATTTTTTGAATTGATCATCAACGAAAACAATTTTTTTCTGATAATTATTGAAACGAAATATTTTTTTGATAATTTTTTTTGATAATTAACAAAACGAAAGTATTTCGTTAATATCGTTGTGCAGCCCTGATTTAACTTATTTGATTTTACTTTCTATTATTGTTTTTTATACCTTTCATGAACATGAAATGGTATTATAACTTTGGTCCGATGTTTGTAAGTATGAGAAGAAGAAGAGACAGACCCATCAATAAGTATACCGAAATGATCAGGATGACGAGATAAGTTGATTTAGCCATGTCCGTCTGTCTGTTTGAACGCAAACTAGTCCCTCAGTTTTTGAGATATTTGGCTAAAATTTGGTAAGCGGCCACCATTTTCCAATATAGGAATCATTTGTCGGAACCAGCAAGATCGGACCGATATTACATATAGCTCCCATACAACCGATTATTCCGATAAACGGATTTTGGGTTATAACTCCTGTAATTAAACACGTAGGAACGTGAAATTTTGGATGTGTTGCTATTTTTATATGTAAAATATCGGTGTTGAAAATCATTGAGATCGGATAAATATTTCACATAGCCCCCATACAATCGATTGTTCCGATAAACGGTCTTTGGTAGATAACTCCTGTAATTACATATATCGGTAGGAACGTGAAATTTCGTAACTGTTGCTATTTTAGAATGTGGAATGTCGATGTTAAAAATCAATGAGATTGGGCCAACAGAACACATCGCCCCCATATAATCGATAGTTCCGATAATTTCGGTATGAGCTAAAGTTAAATTAACACAGGCTGTACTGGGATTAAACAGTGAAAATCGTGACGCTTATTCATGAAAGGTATTTAGCCTTCGGCACAGCCGAAGACAGCTTTCCTTACTTGTTTTTATTTCATTTTATTTTATTTTATTTTATTTTATTTTATTTTATTTTATTTTATTTTATTTTATTTTATTTTATTTTATTTTATTTTATTTTATTTTATTTTATTTTATTTTATTTTATTTTATTTTATTTTATTTTATTTTATTTTATTTTATTTTATTTTATTTTATTTTATTTTATTTTATTTTATTTTATTTTATTTTATTTTATTTTATTTTATTTTATTTTATTTTATTTTATTTTATTTTATTTTATTTTATTTTATTTTATTTTATTTTATTTTATTTTATTTTATTTTATTTTATTTTATTTTATTTTATTTTATTTTATTTTATTTTATTTTATTTTATTTTATTTTATTTTATTTTATTTTATTTTATTTTATTTTATTTTATTTTATTTTATTTTATTTTATTTTATTTTATTTTATTTTATTTTATTTTATTTTATTTTATTTTATTTTATTTTATTTTATTTTATTTTATTTTATTTTATTTTATTTTATTTTATTTTATTTTATTTTATTTTATTTTATTTTATTTTATTTTATTTTATTTTATTTTATTTTATTTTATTTTATTTTATTTTATTTTATTTTATTTTATTTTATTTTATTTTATTTTATTTTATTTTATTTTATTTTATTTTATTTTATTTTATTTTATTTTATTTTATTTTATTTTATTTTATTTTATTTTATTTTATTTTATTTTATTTTATTTTATTTTATTTTATTTTATTTTATTTTATTTTATTTTATTTTATTTTATTTTATTTTATTTTATTTTATTTTATTTTATTTTATTTTATTTTATTTTATTTTATTTTATTTTATTTTATTTTATTTTATTTTATTTTATTTTATTTTATTTTATTTTATTTTATTTTATTTTATTTTATTTTATTTTATTTTATTTTATTTTATTTTATTTTATTTTATTTTATTTTATTTTATTTTATTTTATTTTATTTTATTTTATTTTATTTTATTTTATTTTATTTTATTTTATTTTATTTTATTTTATTTTATTTTATTTTATTTTATTTTATTTTATTTTATTTTATTTTATTTTATTTTATTTTATTTTATTTTATTTTATTTTATTTTATTTTATTTTATTTTATTTTATTTTATTTTATTTTATTTTATTTTATTTTATTTTATTTTATTTTATTTTATTTTATTTTATTTTATTTTATTTTATTTTATTTTATTTTATTTTATTTTATTTTATTTTATTTTATTTTATTTTATTTTATTTTATTTTATTTTATTTTATTTTATTTTATTTTATTTTATTTTATTTTATTTTATTTTATTTTATTTTATTTTATTTTATTTTATTTTATTTTATTTTATTTTATTTTATTTTATTTTATTTTATTTTATTTTATTTTATTTTATTTTATTTTATTTTATTTTATTTTATATTATTTTATTTTATTTTATTTTATTTTATTTTATTTTATTTTATTTTATTTTATTTTATTTTATTTTATTTTATTTTATTTTATTTTATTTTATTTTATTTTATTTTATTTTATTTTATTTTTATTTATTTTATTTTATTTTATTTTATTTTTCTTTATTTTATTTAATTTAGTTTATTTTATTTTATTATATTTTGTTTACTTTTAATTTGAGAACATTCGCCTGCAATGTCTCCGCTGAGTGCAACTTGTCTTATTGTTTTCCTGTGTGTGGCTGAGCAAGGCTAAAAGATCAAACGGCTTCTTATAATAAGTACATATGAAGGAATATCAACGCTCCCACCGTTTTCCTCATTTCTTATTATCGCTTATGCCATTTTATTTTTATTTTTTGCTGATATATTAAAAGAAACATTGCGGTGGCATGCCAATATGGCAGCAATGCCACATTTTCTGATTACGTTTTCCTTATTTCCATTTTGTCACTTGTTTCCTTTTTGTTTGCGCTCACCGCAAAGTGCACCATGCACTTTTTGCTCTTATCGAGCTGTGGTTCTTTTGCAATGGTTGGTATTCAGGTTTTATGCGCTTTCGATTTTGCCCTGAAATGCAAAAAAGTATAAAGTTTCGTATATGCATATTTGTTTTTATGCTTCTGTGCTACGTATTTTTGCACCTCAACGCACTCGTTCTTTACACTTCAATAATCTCCTGTTTCTTTCATTGCTTGAACTATTCTGTAGCTAAAAGTTAAGAATGTGCATACATATGTATATGACATAAGTATGAACCACCTAGCCACATATTTATTGTTCTACTCCCCTTAAGTGCACTGCATATTCTTAAAGCAATCAAGCATGAATGAATTCATCAAACTGCCATCAATCAATATCGGTTTGGGTAAGAACAAAAACTTTACAAAATATGTTTTTAATAACTTTCTTTTCTGGTTAGAAATTTTTGGAAACCTTTATATGTATGTATGTAATGTATTAACACTATTCTTGAAATCAACCCTACAACTGGAAAATGAAAGTTTGTTAATTGATGTAAAAACAGTGGCAAAGTTGAAGAGTTTATGGATGCCCGAAATGTATTATTTGCCATTAGTTAAAGCTAAAATAAAATTGGATAGCATACAAAGGAGGTCTTAGCGCCGGAGTTATAGGAAGGACACTATTTGGGACGTTAATGTGCATTAGAGCGTCCCAAAAATGTATACCCTCTACATAGGTGTGGCCTAAATAACACATGTGTGTGAAGTTTTTCGTTCTAGGATAACGGTAACCCGTGCCGACTTTTAGTTGATACCTTACCGCAGTATATTTGTATATCCGGACTATTTTTTTTAATTATAGAGTTAAATAAGCCAATATGGGTATCAAATGAAAGGTATTTTCGCCGACATACCAATTAAAATATCTTCAAGTAGGGTAGCCGCCCAGGGTTACCATTTTACCGTATTGTATTTGTATTGTATAATTTTGGGATCATATTTGGATTATTTTTGGCGCTATTTTGAGATCATTTTGGGTTCAATTTTGGATTAATTTGGGACAATTTCGCGGAATTTTCAGATAATTTTGGAGTCATTTTGGGATCACTTTTGGATCATTTTGTGATAATTTTTGGGTCGTTTTGGTAACATTTGAGGGTCCTTTTGGAGTCGTTTTGGGATTATTTTAGGATTATTTTGGGAACATTTTTGGATCATTTTGGGATGATTTTTGAATCATTTTGGGATCATTTTCGGATCATTTTTGGACTATTTTGAGATTATTTTTGGGTAATTTTTTGATCATTTTGGGTAAGTAAAGTTGGCACTAAATTGATAGCACCGCGCAAGATTGGTCACCCAGGTAGTTATCAATTAAATCAACAAAACGCAGTGGAATGCAATACGATTTTACTAATCACTAAAAAATCACTAACAACTTTGGTCGGACAGTTTTTGTTGCATAATATTTTTGGACTGTGTATATATCATTTTTTTTTTTAATAGGTGGCAGCTCAGTAAAATCCTCCTTAAGCACTTTTGTAAAAAAGCTTAGGATGCAGAATATATGAATATACAAAATTTCATGGAAATGGGTCGGAACTTTTTACACCTTGTAGCGGATGTGCAAAAAAAATAAATACAATAGGACCTAGAAATATTTTTTTTAAATGCGACGTAAAATATCTTTCGATTTATACCAACATTGCTATTACATTTCACTCAATTTTCAAAAACTGAAAATATGTGGCAACCCTGTAAAAACTTAATAGCAGCGTTTAAGTGTTAGAGATGAAAACTTAACATATTAAATATGTTACAACAAATTTTCAAATAGATCAAGTCGTTTTCCGAACAAGAGCAGTATACATGTGTCAAAACATTTATATAGTCGCATTAGGTGGCAACCCAAAGTGTTAATCCTTCTTTAAAATTTCTCTATTGAAAAACTTTCTTTTGATACCCATTATGGCATATCGCCTGCCCATTCATCAAAGAACTAGTTCAAGCGCAGAATTGGCACACTAAGCTATATGACATCTTAACTTAAGCGAGGATTTACAAATACTTATTAAATATTAATAAATGTTAGATTTAACAAGAAAAGCTCAAAGGAGATCCCAAAACCATGAAGCATGCTTAATACTTAAGCAAATAAGCGACTAAGTAATTCATTATTCCACGCTCGGTAAGCAGCTTTAAGCCCGTTTATACGTGCTCAGTAACTAACAGTGAATACAAAAAATACAACAGTTTTAATATGCAAATATGTAAACTATGTTAATACTAGCTGTTATCTGCATGTTTTACACACATACATACACACGACTTAGGTCAGAATAATCGCTTTATTTTCATTCCTTGTTTTGTTGAAAAGAAAACCAGCGCAACTAAACTCTTAACGACGATGGCTTATGCTTAATATAAATATTCCATTTATTAATAGCTAAGCGAAAGAAATTTAGGGCAACACAAATGCATTAAGGTAGAATAAAGTAAGAGCGAAAGTAGTTACAGGAGTATATGTGCACATTTACATTTATGTATATTTTAACATGTACAATAGCGATTAGCCTCAATAAGCTAGAGTAAATTGTGCTAAGCGTCGCATAAAACAATGGCAATACTTAACAATAGAGATAATTTGTGCTTTTGTTTTTTCTTTAATATGCAAGTGTGCCTACCTTGGCAGAAAATTCACTTTTCTATGCAAAATGTCTGAAAAGTGACAATACCACAGTGGCTCATATAGTAATTACTTGCTATTTATCACATGTGTGTATGAGTAGATAGCCTAGAAACACACATATTGGTATGAACGTATGTACATAAATACACTTAAATTTAATGTCTATTAGAATGGCGCGTTCGAAAAATTAAAATTAAATTAAATTAAATTAAAAAAAATAAAAAATAATAAAATAAAACAAAATGAAACAAATAAAATAAAATAAAATAAAATAAACTAATTTAATAAAATTTAAAAAAAAATTTAAAAAAAAAGAAAGTAAAATAAAATAAAATAAATAAAAAAGGAGAAAAAATAAACAATATTAGCACTTATTTGCACGAAATTTCGTTTGCATTTTGAATTTATTCCCTTTCGCGCATTTATCGTTTTTGACGGTTACATGAACTACATTACTGACTGTATGCGCCTAAATGTATGCAAATTTTTCAAAGACATTCTATTGTGTGGACTGTAGACATTATACACCAGCGATGGGCAAAACGGCTCGTATGAGTATTTTCCCATACGGGCGAGCTTTGCACATTTAGGTATAGGGTGAGGGACGTTCAAGTACAGGTATGTGGGGCGCAGAACGCAGAAAGAGAATAATATATGTCTTTTTTTCACACCGCAAAAAATACAAACGTCTCACTTAACACTCGCTGCGCTTAAACTGATTTAGGAGCCGTAAATATGCCCATCCCTGTTCTACACTGTAGATTGTAGATTGATATGCAGATATCAATAAGGCCAAACGACTAATCTTAAGAAAGGACGATAAATTTGATTTTTGCAAATAAATCAATATTTAGGATTTTTTTTCCTAATTTCAAAACCCCATCTCAACGGGAAGTAAGTTAAAAATCCCAAGCAAAATCTCTGGAAATGAAACATTTCAAATATCTCTACTCGTGCACCACCTATCGGATTTATTTTTTTGTGATAGAGCGTTGGAGTAGAAAACTAAGCGTTGATGAAAATTTCAAGATCCTACCTCAACGGGAAGTTCGTTGAAAAACGAATTAATCGACACAGAAAACAGACCTTCGCATTTCTTAAATAGAGCGACTCACGCGCCACCTAGCGGGTCCAATTTTTTTTTTTTGAACAATTGGAAATTGATTAAGTAATGCACACGCTAAATATCAGCTAATCGGCCCACCTAGCGGATTTTTTTTAGGAAAATATTTCTTTTCATAGTAGTAATACGTGTTCCGAATTTCAGCCAAATCGGACCATAAATGCGATTTTTGAAAATATAGCGACCCACGCGCCACCTATCGCAATTTTATTTTTTTTTTTCATAATATTGCATTATCATCGCGACCTGAACTGTGGCGAAAATTTCAACACCCTAGCACAACAGGAAGTTTGTTTAAAATCGAATGCAAAATTCCGCAAGAAAGACGAGAGCGACCTAATAAAAGCAATTTAAAAAACTAATGGCGGCGAGCTTCTCTTTCAACTTGTAGTGTGCTGCTTTGATTTTTTGGAACAAATGCAGAATAGCTCCAGCTCTCTAAAAAAATAAAAATATTGGGATCGATAAGTATTTTTATAACGAACATAACGGTGTATTTCTTTTTGGGGCAAACAACAACAACAAAAGTT
>CAXKVI010000005.1:111070618-111073118 GCA_964058755.1 Campiglossa producta
GTGATCGTATGAAGGTTAATGAAAAACCAGTTACATTCTCGTGTTTGAACAAGAGTCTTCTTTCATTCGAACTTGAGCAATGAAATTACTTAAATGCTGCCTATAAATTCAACTGCATTATATTCCTTGTCATCCTTGGAAACGCTCTTGGTGCTAGCATCCTTTTCCTTTATTCAAAAGTAATTTAATAACAAGCCACTAATTAACTTTTGACATTATTTTGCGTTTGAATGCAATTAACGCGAAATGTGAAATCACAACTTTTGTATTCATTCATCATTTCCAACGCGAAACATCTTAATACAACATTTTATTAATTGACTTAAGAGTTAACAGATGCACAAGCAAAATGAAAGGAGTTGTAAAACAAGAAAATAAATATAAGGCAACACGATGGCCAATGACAGCAGCGCGCACTCAAGTACCAACTGGCAATGAACGGAAATTGCTATTGAGGGAAGGCAGCTGGAGAGAGAGCACACTAAAGATCGCAGTGTAAGTTAACTGCCAACAAATGGTTGTGGGTGGAAAAAGCGGAAAGAGAAAATACAAAACACAAATGCACAGCAGGACACACTTTTATTGAGGAGGTTTGAATGAGAGAATAAAAACAAGGAGAAAAATATCAAGAGATTAATGTGAACGAGCGCACATTGCTGGCACTTAAGCGCCACCACTTGAGTTTAATGTAATATTCCAAGCAGCTGCAAAGGCGCGTCACCAAGACGGCAACTTAATGAAAGTGAAAAAGGCTAGGTCACTGCATTTGATTTTCTTTTTAGACACCGTTACGACTTAACAGCTAAAAACAAAAGATCATGTCAAACGTTGTAAGCGAATTGCATAAGCGGATGTACCAACGTTGGAACGCAGTTGGTAAAAAAAACTTGTTTCCGTAAAATGTGGAAATGGTATAATGAGCAAAAAACTAATGAAAAAAAAGTCATCAAATAGATGCAGATACATATGTATGTATGTTGGTATGTATGTATGTTGACTCATATAAGAGATGCTCACTTCAGGCATTTATGCATTTAAGATTTCTAAAAAAAAGCTTTCAGTGGATTTTTTATGCTTTAAGCCCAATTAATATGGCATGCAAATTCCATTTGCTTAATTTTCGTCCTCCAATTGGTTTAATCTCAGCTCATTTGTTGTTACAAATCTTATTGACTTGTATGGTTGTATAGACTAGAGTTGGCCCAGTGGTTGAAATTCAACCATAAAACCTTATTACAATATACTACGTTTTTTGAAGTGCCTTTCCTTCTCTTTTCAATATTTTTCCTTTCTTCGCATTTTTATTCCTTTTGTCTTTTATTCTCTACGCCATTAATTAACGCAGCTCAAATTTTTATTTTTATTTATTTTAGTTAATATCATACTTCAATTATCTTACTACTAAGGTGTCCTATAATTCAACTTCTTACTTTTTTCGGCATTTTCATTTGTTTCCTTTCCTTTCCTTTTATTTACTTTCTCTTCCTTTTCTTTTCTTTGCTTTTCATTTCTTTCCATTTCTTTCCTTTTGTTTCACTTCCTGTCCGTTCCTCTTTTGCCATTTATTTTCCATTTCT
This sequence comes from Campiglossa producta, assembly GCA_964058755.1. Taxonomy (NCBI): domain Eukaryota; kingdom Metazoa; phylum Arthropoda; class Insecta; order Diptera; family Tephritidae; genus Campiglossa; species Campiglossa producta. The sequence continues at coordinate 111,072,196 of CAXKVI010000005.1, forward strand.
TTCCTTTCTTTTATTCACCTTTCCCTTCCTGTCCTCTATTTTTCTTTCTTTTGTTTCCTCTTCTTTCCTTTTCTTTCCTTTTCTTTCATTTTCTTTCCTTATGTCGCCTTTTATTTCCTTTCTTTTCCTTTAATTTCATTCCCTTTGCTTCCCTTTCCTCACCTTACCATTCGTTTTCTTTCCTTTCCTATCCTTTCCCGTAATTTCTTTTCCTTTCCTATCATTTCCCATCCTTTCCTTTTCTTTCTTTTCCCTTTATTTTCTTTCCTTTTCTTTCCTCTCGGTTCCTTTCCTCTCCTTTCTTTGACTTGCGCTTCCTTTCTTATCCTTTGCTTTGCTTTGCCATCCTGGCATTTCCTTCCCCTTCCTTTTCCGCCATTCCCCTTCATTTCCTGTCGTTTCTTTTCCCTTTCTGTGTAAATCACCCATGGCACTCCTATGATTTTAAAAGGGGAAACCCCAGCCAGGCTCTACGTTAAATTTTTCAAATTTTCTACCCGGTTAAAAATTAGCCCTTTAGTTATAAACGCTATCAACGGTTATTTCACCTCGAATTGCAAATGAACATTTGAGATTTGAAAATATAATTGGTTCTCAAATAGAAATTCGCTAAAAATGTTTGTGGGGTTGCAATGATTTTTCGTATTTTACCACACATGTTGTTGTTTTAGGGCCTAAGCGGGACAAAAGAGCCACTACGTGGCGATGCCTGTTCACTTTTCCACTTTTTTAGTTTGCCGCCATATACCCTGCAATTTTTCTATCATCAACTGGCATTTACCTGACACATTTTAATTATTCACTCATTTCTTATGAGACAAACTTCATTTCACTTAAACGGTACTCATAATCGCGGGTCTTAAAATGACTTCACCGTAAAGAAAAATTATTGTTGTGTAGTCGAAATAATGAGCAGCTACTTA
>CAXKVI010000005.1:111078118-111093118 GCA_964058755.1 Campiglossa producta
TACGAAAGAGTAAATAAAATGCGATTTGGTGCCAACCCTATGTAGCAACCCTGCTTAAAAACTCCAACGTTGGAATGCCTTTCATATAATACTAACTTTGGTATGACTTGATCAATATTACAAAAAATTGGATAGGTGGCAACCTTGCACACCTCACCAAGTGGCAACGCCCATGTATAAATTCTAATAATGTATCATACTAATTATATGCCATATTTTAACCAAATCGTTTAAGCGGTTTCCGAGATAGAGATCGATATAATGTGTCGATATAAGAAAGAGGAAATGTAATGCGGTTAGGTGGCAACCCCTTCTTGAAAATTCTACGTCCAAAAATATCATTCCCATATTATAAATTTTATTCTCATATTTTAAAGCATATCTTCCTCAATATAAAAAAAAAGTCGAAATAGATGGCTACCCTGTAAACGGTCAAAATCGGCAGCACTCATCTATATAATCTTAGAATAAATCACATTATTCATATGCCAAACATCATCCAAATCGGTCCAGCGGTTCCCGAGAAAGTGGTCGATATAAGAAATAAAATGCGGTCAGGTGGCAACTATGTTAGAAAATATCATCGTTGGAATGGTTAATTTTTTTAATTTTTATACATTTCATGAATATGAAATGGTATTATAACTTCGATCCGATGTTTGTAAGTATGAGAAGAAGAAGAAATTGGCCCATCGATAAGTATACCGAAAGGATCAGGATGGGAGCTGAGTTGATTTAGTCATGTCCGTCTATCTGTGTGTCTGTCCGTCTGTCTATTTGAACGCAAACTAGATTTTGTAACTGTTGCTCTTTTAGAAGGTGAAATGGCGATATTAAAAAATCAATCAGATTGGACCAATATAGCTCCTTCAATTATACAGCTAGGGTTGATCTGACGATTTGGTATAGAAACTAAAATTTAAATGTCCGGCTTTAAGCTGCAGAAAAATAGTTGTTTGAATATCACACAACTTTAAACTGTCACTCTCTTTCACATAGCTGCTGGGAAAGAATTTACAAAATACCCACCATGTTCAAGAAAAATTTACTAGACCAAAATAATTTTTAATATATTGTCATAGTATGTGAATGGCAGCATACCAGCAAAACAATGTCATCTAACATTACTGCACATGTAAAGGAGCAGAGCACAAGGTGAAACAGGTTTTATGAAAAACTTAAAGAAATATTTATAGTCAAGAACAGGTGCACGACGTTGACATTTTTTCGACAAGCAAAAATCCCAGAAAAGAAAAACTGTCATAATCATAAACGCGTGGCCTACAAACAAGCACACACACCTCTAGCCATGCACAATAAAACGTAGAAGCCATATAGCAGCTTACATAAAAAACTGTTTAGAACTAAACGAGCAACTAAAACTTCAGCACGATGCGAGTTAGGTCAGGAGGCATGGCTTATAATGTCAAAGGCTATGAGCGGCTAGCATGAATGGTACAGTCTGTTTGTGTCTCATGGCGTTTATTGCTTATAGCTTCCAGCATCTGCACTTGACTAATGGTGGCGTCAACAACCTCAAGGGTAGGCCTGGGTCGGCAATGTGCCATACATGCTTTCGCCTCAAGTGCAAATATGATAAAAAAATTATCGCATTCTTCAGTGTGTGCATTTGTATAGTACAATAAAAGCCAGTTCATGTTAGTTATAAAATACCAAATTCACATTTTTGATATGAAGTCGAAACAGCACACCACCTATTCTGAAAGCGAGAAGGTCAAACCTTTTGCGCTTTTCCAAAATTTTTTGAAGCAACCTTTATTTTATTTTATTTTATTTTATTTTATTTTATTTTATTTTATTTTATTTTATTTTATTTTATTTTATTTTATTTTATTTTATTTTATTTTATTTTATTTTATTTTATTTTATTTTATTTTATTTTATTTTATTTTATTTTATTTTATTTTATTTTATTTTATTTTATTTTATTTTATTTTATTTATTTTTTTTTTTTATTTTTTTTTTTTTTTTTATTTTGTTTCATTTTATTTTATTTTATTTTATTTTATTTTATTTTATTTTATTTTATTTTATTTTATTTTATTTTATTTTATTTTATTTTATTTTATTTTATTTTATTTTCCTTCATTTTCATTTATTTTATTTTGTTTTAATTTTATTTTATTTTTATTTTCTCTTTTTATTATATTTTTTATTGTTTAAACTACTCTTTTGGGTATGTTTTGTTTTTTTTTTTTTGCTAACAGAAAATTATAAAATTTTCCACTCACTTGACTCTAAGAAATTAAACCAACGAAATTCCTACAAAATTTCCATTTTTATGTTGTATGACTATAGGCACCAAAATCTGTAAATGGTGCTAAGTAGCGAAAATAATTGCATTGAAATATGTTGCAAGCCAATATGCCAAGCACCATTTCGCCAAAGCTCTTATAAAAACAAAAGCAGCCTAGCCATTTGAATTCTCTATTTTAACGCGCATTGATTATGGAAATTCCCTGTTAAGCTAAGAGTAATACTCTAGGAAGCTAAAATGGAAAAGGAAATGGAAATGGAAATGAGTGTAAACAATTCGTTTGCCGGCCAAAGCTGAAATGATGGCTGCAAAGACGCCAACTTTTTCAGGAGCACCGCCTTAACGCCTTCTTGGCAAAAGCAAAATTGTTTTTCTAGCGACCACTTCAGCTGACAGTTTTTATACCGAAAATAGGAACTGGAAGTAATGACAAAAAAAACATGCATTAAGGAATGGGAAATAATATGCAAAATAATAAGAAATTAGTGGTTCTAGTTATATTTAGGAATGGGTGTAATATTCTACTTCTGAGAAATATTTTAAAGACTATTGAAAGTAATCTATCCATACACACCCACAAAAATGTAAAAGGACAACAGGATCCCTTACAAAGACTATTGAAAAAACGTATTCACGAGAAATGGACATTGGAATTTCAAAGTTGTTTAGTAGATTGCGTAACTATTTGATTTATAGCAAAAATTATTATGTACGTCTGAAAATTTTGATATAATAGTGCACTTTTTATAGGTGATACACGGCGTATGAGTAACATTTCGTTATTTAAGTTAGAAAAGTTCAGATAAATTTTATCCATGTTTTGTTTCATAGTCCTGAAAAGGATTGAGATATCGAAAAACAAACTACGTTCAGGCTCTCATTTTTGGGACTGTCTAATATAAATATTAATTATCATATAACCTAAGCTAGTTTGGCGGTTAGTCACAACATATCCACCAAAATTTTTCGTTTCTTTAATATTTCACTAGGTGGCAACCTCGCCAACCGCCTCAAGTCTCAACATCTTAAAATGAAGTGTATCATCCATATGCCAATATAGCGGATATAAAATTTTGGAAGACTTTAAAAATGTTTTAACACTCTGAAAACTTTAGAAAAATTTTACACTCACTTAAGCTGTAGCGATTTGAAAATACCTCCAAGCCGGCGTTAAAAGTTTTCGCATGCTTTTAGTATGAATTCTTCATTAATAAAAATGTTCTTAAATTCTTCAAGTATTCATAAAAATTTCTTGGAAGGTTCTTCCTCTTTACACACTCATATACGACATATGTATGTATAAACACTTATTCCACCACCAACACATTCTACTTGTACAATTTCCCAACACTTCAAGTTCGTTGACGTCTGCAGCGTGTAGTACTTGTGGCCAAGTTTATAGCGTCTGCCGTCTGTTTAATAAATCGCACCCGCAATTATATGTAGCACACTTGGGAAAAGTAGCAACATTGTTGAGTGCTAACATTTGCATGTACAACGACTTTTGACCTTTTCATTGCCTGTTACTTCCGTACAAAATGTGTACTCGTATTTAGCACTTGATGTACTGGAATGCATATGTATTACCTGGTTACTCATATATGATCCACAAATGTGGGTATATACCTTAAATGAGTATGTTCGTACACAATCATTCTTGGTACTGTAATAAACGAATGGCCGTTTAAGTCAGGTTGATTTTAAATTTTTGTGAATATCCTGTGAGGCTGACTATGATCCTCCTTCAATTTTCGGTATGTTTTACAAACATTTTCTGCTTTGCTTTATATCTGCAAAGACTATGACTCATCGAAGAATGGTGGTTTCAACGCATATCAAGAATTTATTATGTACATTAATACTAATCTATTATGTTTCCAAATTATGTAAAAAAAAGTTATATGTATGTATGTATTTCAAATCACCAGCAAGGCTGACAGAACTTAACTTGAGCTCATGCTAAGAACTGTCAATTTGCCCAATGTTCTAAAGCAGCAACCGTTGCTTCGTTTTCAGTACTATCCCAAACACAGCTACAATAAAATCAAAGCCAAATTTAAAGCGACGTTTATTTCAGTCAATTTTGCCACTTAACGACATTGAAATCTTATTTAATTTATTATAGCTACTTTTGTGCAACATAAAATAAAACGGTGTGAGCTCACGAGACAACATTAAATTGAACATTATGGAGAGGTCACTTCAAACTTTGGAATGCTTATATTGTACTTCTGGTTTAATATACGTTGAACGTATTAGACCGCTGATTGCACATAAAAGGCTAAACCACCACCTACGAACTACGATTATAAAAATAAAATAAAATAAAATAAAATAAAATGAAATAAAATAAAATAAAATAAAATAAAATAAAATAAAATAAAATAAAATAAAATAAAATAAAATAAAATAAAATAAAATAAAATAAAATAAAATAAAATAAAATAAAATAAAATAAAATAAAATAAAATAAAATAAAATAAAATAAAATAAAATAAAATAAAATAAAATAAAATAAAATAAAATAAAATAAAATAAAATAAAATAAAATAAAATAAAATAAAATAAAATAAAATAAAATAAAATAAAATAAAATAAAATAAAATAAAACAAAATAAATTTTACTACATTTTTTGTGTAATTTTTACTAAATTTTTAGTGTGACTTTTCGTTTAATTTTAAATAAACTTTTTGTGTAGTTTTAACCCATTTTTAGTAATTTTTTGTGTAAATTTTGCTACTTTTTTGTAATTTCTACTGCATTTTTTAGTAATTTTACCTTAATTTTTGTGTAATTTTTTAATTTTCATTACATTTTATGTGTAATTCTTCCCCCAATTTTAACAACTTGTTTTGTAGTAATTTTGGGTAATTTTCACTACTTTTTTCAATTTTTACTAATAATTAATTAATGTAATTTTTAATAAATTTTGTGTGTAATTTTACCTCATTTTTATGTAACTTTTACTAAATTTTTAAATTAAACGTCCTTTTTGTGTAATTTTTGCTATATCTATATTTTTGTGTAACTTTTACCTCACTTTTTGTGTAATTTTTACTACATTTTTTGTGTAACTTTTACTACATTTTTGTGAAATTTTTACTACATTTTTTTTGTCATTTGTACTTCATTTTCCTTATAGTTTTTCTATATCTATATATTTTTTGTGTAACTTTAACTTCACTTTTGGTGTAATTTCTGCTACATTTTTTTGTAATTTTTACATTTTTTGTTAAATTTTTATGATATTTCTGTGTAGTTTTACTATATTTTTCGTGTAATTTTTACTTTATTTTTTGTGTTATATTTTTCTTAATTTTTTGTGTAAATTTTACCTTATTTTTTGTATTATTCTTTCTTAATTTTTTGTGCAATTTTTACCACCTTTTTTGTGTAATTTTTACTACATTTTTTGTGTACTTAATTTTTATTTGTGCAGCTGGACTGCGGGGAAAGCTAGGAATATTTTTGGAGGTGGTTTATTATTAAATCATAGTGTATGGAAATGGCTGAACATACTTAGATACGCACATATGTACGTAGCTACACCTAGCTGTCTTACCTGAAAAAATGATGATTAAACAAATGTTCAATGACAAATTACTTCTGCTTCCGTTAACGAACTAGTGAACGTGCTTTAAGCATTCACAGCCAAGTGAAGAATATATATACTCACAAACCAAAGCATTCAAGTATTTACAACATACAGAAAGAAGTATGAGTTTGTGTGTCTGTAGCACACAAAAAACAACGCTCTTAGCCAACGCAAATACACGCAAAAGAGCACTTAACGAACACTCACCAACAGCCACTCATACCTAGCCAATAAGCACAACTAAAGCGTCCATGGCCGAGAGGGGTCATGCACCTTGGAAAATTTCTATGCGTCTATGTATGTATGTATGTATGAATATTACCTCAAAGAAACCTCTCAACCGCCGACAAAGTTCAGTCTTCAGTGTTTGCCAGTTTTCTAAACACTTGAAATGGTTCTTCCTTTTTTTGATTACCGCACATTTAGCACGACATCCAAAATGTTTTCTTTCATACTTTGGCCTTCAGTTTTGCGTCATGATGGCGATATAAATGCAAGTACAAGCAAAGCATGTATGTATAGTAAACAACAACGAGTACAGAAAGAACAAAGAAACCAACATATGAAATATGAAATTCATTTGTGGAATTTTAGCTGGGCGTTCACCCACAAGTTGCTTTATATAGCGGGCGTTTTTTTTTTTTTTCCTTTATTCGCAAATTGAGGCAATCTAGCAATGTCCATTCCAAACATAGATATATGTCTAGATAAAAAAAATGTATGTATATTCTTAGATATATTCGTGTGGTACATTTGACTGGCGATTAACCATTAAAATAGTTAATAACAACATACTTTTGTAATTGGGCGTACTTATAGCGATTAAATATCACTGCCGCTATATTTTGAATTATTGTTAACTAATCATGGGCAATTATTTATTTACTTAATTACGTAATTGAATTTTATTTACACAATAATGTTATTATTTTTAATTATGTTTACCTAATCATTTCGATTTGTTGATAATAGAAAAAGGCAATGTTTGCAATAGTACCCTACAAAATTGTACATTTATCACCCACATTTTAGACTGTCACTAAAAATCAAAGTTGTTTTATTTAATCGCGTACATTCTGATTTTGACGAAAAACCCTCCTTACAAATTTTTATGCAATAATTGCTAAATACATGAATAAAATGTATCTGAACTTTTCTTAATTGAATAACTAAATGTTACTCATACGCCATGTGTGACCTAAAAAGTATTAATAAATAATTGCAAAATTTCAAAATATACACAATTATGTTTTCCAGAAAACATATTGTTACACAATCTACGACGCTACTTAGAAATTCCGAAGTCCTTTTATCGTGAATTTTTTGTTTTTTTTCAGTTGCCTTTTAAAGGATCCTGTTGTCCTTATAAAAATTGAAAGGTAAGGATTTGTTCCACAGTCCCTTGTATATGGGCACAATATCAAAATTATGTGTTTTTCGCAGCCTTAATGGAACTTGTGCGAACATAGTATAAGCTACTACATATATGTATGTAAATTGACCCTTAGGGGTGGTTATTTTTTTCGCCCTTTTGTATTGGAAATGTAAATTAGCATTATTTTCAAAGTGATTTTTCTCAAAATCTGAAAAAAAAATTTTAAAAATGTTTGCATGTTCTTAAAAAGGAGGCTTTGAAGTTTCCAAAACGGTAAACCGTGTGCGATTATATTGATTTACAGCCATTTAAAATTGACTAAATTTTATATGAGTTACTGTGCATGTGTACACTCAGTCATTTTAAAATTGCTGTAATTATTTTAATAGTCAATATAGTCGCAAACGGCTTACCGTGTTGGAAACTTCAAAGCGTTCCCTTTAAGAATATGTAAAGGTTTTTTGAAAAAAATTTCAAAAATTATGAAAAGAATCACTTTAAAAAAATCCCACTTTTTCCCCAACATTTCCCATACAAAAGGGAGAAAAAAATAGCCACGCCTAAGGGTTAAGTTAATGCGCTAATTTTTTGCAAAGCTTATTTTCTCATCAACACCTAACTTTTTAGGGGGTAAGACCAAGTCAAACATTTTTTTGAATCACCTCAATGTACATATAATAAAAAGACGGGCTGACGTAATTTCAATTTATTTTTCCATTTATTTAATAATAATTACTTACATTAGCGTATTAAGAAAAAATAAATAAAATTAAATAAGATAAAATAATATAAAATAAATAAAAAAACGTGAGTACGATGATGTTTGATGTTTGATGTGTAAACATGTGTATCCACACATTAATCTAATTAAACTGATATTTTTAGGCGGATTTCCTTTCAAACAAATGCGAAAAAATTCTAGCTAATTCATCGAATCACCTTCAAAGGAACAACAAAAACTTTGTTATTTTATCCATTTTTGTGATATCCTTTTCCTATCTTTTCTTTCGTTTTCCTACCTTTCCTTCGTTTTCCTTTCCTTTCCTTTCCTTTCCTTTCCTTTCCTTTCCTTTCCTTTCCTTTCCTTTCTTTTATTTTCTCTCCTTTCCTATCCTTTAATTTACTTTTTATCCTTTTCTTTCCTGTCCTTTTCTTTCCTGTCCTTTTCTTTCCTTTCCTTTCCTTTCCTTTCCTTTCCTTTCCTTTCCTTTCCTTTCCTTTCCTTTCCTTTCCTTTCCTTTCCTTTCCTTTCCTTTCCTTTCCTCTCTTTTATTTTCTCTCCTTTCCTATCCTTTAACTTCCTTTTTATCCTTTTCTTTCCTTTTCTTTCTTTTCCTGTCCATAAAATGAAAAAAAAAATAAAGTAAGGGAAAATAAAATTAATCTAAAAATGCTTGCATTGAAAATGTTCCATTATTACATTCCATATTGCGAAAATTTCATGTTTATCCAACGCCTTGTTGCGCATTTCTGTTAATAATTATGTTGCCTCACCTCTCGCTTTAAAATTAATAGTTACAATAACTTTGTTGGGCTTAAATAAATATTTTCCCTCAGTGTTGAGTACACTTTTAACACTCAATCCTTTGTTACTTTGTTTGTCGTTTGTTTTGTTTACATTCGCTTACGCAACAAAGTCAATACAATAAGGAGTATTTCAACAGCACTCCCGAGGGCAAACTACATTCACTTTAACGATGAAACCACTATGAATGTTGTTATTGTTCTATCGTGACATTTCGAACACACCTTCGCACTTAAAATTAACGCAAAAGTATGTAACCGCCACGCCGACAATGACATCGGCACGCCTTTTCAAAGTCATTAGTGACTTGTTAATTCCAAAACTTCTCTGTCATAACGAAGCAATTCGTTTGAATTACTTTGAAAATAATGGCTAACGGCAATGTTGATAATCGAACGCTGTGTTGAAGTAAGCCTTGAGGGAGTGCCATTCTAAAAAAGTTAGAAAAGTCTATTGGCATAATAATTATATTTCGTTAAGCTAATGCGCGTCAATTTGATGTCACTTTTTCATTGCTATTTATTTTGTTCTTAATTAATTTGTCTTGCCATGACAGTTTTTTACTGTCGCCACCAAGTCAATAATGGGCGAGGGCATGCGTATAACAATAATAATAAAAAAAGGATAAAATAAATAATTTAACAAAAAGTGAAATGTTGAAAAAGTTATGTATGTAAGTAATACAGCGAACGCACCCTCACCTTTCTTACAGCCTAGGCAACCTTTTCTATGAAAATTTAATGATGTGTGTGTGTGTATGTGTGTGAGTGTTATGACGGGGCGTAGACGTGCCGATTGCTGTTGTAAGCTGTTAAATTATTTATAAAATGCTTTGTAGCATAAAGGTCCTCGTAAGACGCTTACGCTTCAACAATTGGCACTCAAATTGGTGGCAATACCTTTTTTGGGCGAATGAGGCTAATAAATTGCTTTTTGATTTCAAGCTTTGGTAAGTATAAAAATTATGTGTACTGAATGTTGAACAAGCTACAAACTCCTACTAGGCTAATTGCCGACCACGCAGACTGCGTTCTGCACAAAATAGATTTTTGAAGTTAACTTCTTAGGCGGAGATATGAAGTTTTAATTGAGCGTAAAATTAGAGAAAATTCAAGATGGTGCAACGGAAATTATGCAACGGAAGTAGAAATGGTAGCAGACTTTCAGGCGTAAACGCTTTTCACCACGATGTTTAGCTGTTCAAATCAAATAGTTGAGCCGAGCAGAATTCATGGGTGTTGCCACTTATGGTGGTTTACGGGGTTGCCACCTATCCGAATATTTTTTTTAAATATAGAGCTAGATACGCCAATATGGGTATCAGATGAAATGCATTTTCGACCGTATTCCGAATATGATAATTTTAAGCAGGGTTGCCACAATCTAGTTCTTTTTTACTATATTTCGGGAACTGCTAGACCGATTTGGATAAAATTTGGCACATAGGACAATTTGATTGTTGTTGTTGTTGTTGTTGTAGCGAGGTGTAGCCCTGCCTAAATGTCAGACAGGGTCACCCCGAGTGTATTGCTCTTGGCCGGGTCGATATAAGACAACGGCCCGGGTCGTTTCGGCACGATGGGTACAGCACAAGTACTGGCACCGTTCTCGTAGAACCGGCAATACAAGAAACTAGCCGTGTAGGCTATGTAGGTCATTTAGCGTTACCCAGGGTGCACCAACTGGGAGGCGACCTACTTTTGATTCATTAAGGTCGGTTTACAGGTTTGCCACCTTTCTCGGTTTTATTTTTAAATATTGAGCAAAATATCAAATATGACAATTTCATATAGAGATAGATATGCTAATATGGGTATCAAATGAAAGGTATTTTCGGCTGTATTCCAAATATGACGTTATTTCTGAATTTAAGTAGTTACCTTCTTTAACCTGTGCTGGCTACACGCAGATTTTTTTTAATTCATTTCCAAAATTGACTTTGTTTTTTTAATTCGAAAAATTAAATTTTGTATGGAAGGTGTATTGATACCAATTCGCAGTTAGCTGCGATGAACCTTTTTAGAAATATTCAACCTTAAAAATTAGATATGCATAGGAGATACCACGCTTTTCTTTCATAGCTGCCATATTTTTTGCCAGTATGGTATTGATGGCCCCACCTTTACACCACATTATTAGAACGGTCACGCCTCTTTTGCAATAATTCCCACTTTTTTCTCTCAGAATGGAATTGATACCGTTTAAATCCATACCATTTTTCATCATGGACCCTTTGGAGGAATTCAGCCTTAAAAATTAAGTATTTGTTGGGGGTACCATGCTCTCTTTTCCATTTTTCGTGAGTATATTTAGTAGTGATATCCGAAGACGCTCCGGCCCAGAAGATATTTTTATCGGCAACCGCCGGTAGAAGTAGAGGAAGAGGGAGACCACCACTTCGATGGCAGGACCAAGTAGAGGCAGACTGCGAGCACGCGGTGTCTCTAATTTCCGCCAGTTGGCTCAACAAAGAACCGACTAGCGTAACATGTTGGACGGCCAAAATCGCCTAGACGGATAAAGGCTATTTTAAGTAAGTAAGTAAGATACCTTATATGTATCTCCTTACAAATATTCAAGTCTCTACCTAGAACCCTTCTAGAGAAAATCGGCAAGAAAAGCCAAGTTTTAATGGGAGGTGCCACGCCCCCTTTTTCTAAACAACTTTTCGAAAAGAACATTAGGCCAATATCTCGGATATGGAACTATGAACCGCGCCATATTGTGCAAACACTTTCTAGGGCATGGGTCGGCAGATTTGTAAATGCAGGTGTATAAGTGAGAACGCTTATACACGCGCTGTGATCATCCGAACTATATTTTTAACATTCGCTGACCAAACAAGCGACACCCCCACGCGATGTGGTTTCGCCCTTGCCCAGCGACGACTAAATCATTTGGTAAACAAAGAGCGCAACGTGTCTGTGTGATGAATCCAACTTGTTTGACTGATCATAAGATCTATGGGGCGCCGATGCTTGCTCTAGAGTCATACCTGGCCCACAATTGGGTCGATATTTGGGAAACAGGTTCGTACGTTGGCCTTAGAACTACTCTTTGGTAAGAAACCCGTAAATACCTTTTATTTGATACCCACATCATACAGACATCCTCTGAGCCACATCTGGTCCACATTTAGTCAATATCTTGGAGTCGGGTTCGTTTGGTTTGACATGATCCTTCAACAAGATTGAAAATGCAATCATTGTACTTAGTAATGTTGGTAACAATTTTCAACTTGTTTTCGCCAAAAACTGAAATTACGTTGCTAGTCAAAAGTCCACAAAAGATTTCAAAGTTTATAATATAAGGACCAATAATAACAACAACTAAAATTAAAATAAATTCAAAAAAAAAATCAAAAAGTAAAAAAAAAATATTTAAAAAATTAAAATGGAAAAAATTCAAAAATAAAAATAGAAAAATGGAAAAATGAAAACTCAAAATAAGAAAAAATAAGAAAAGAAAGAAGAATAGAAAAAAAACTTTCGGTGTTTTCAACTATAGATACTAGTCAAGCTCAACTTCTATCTAGGGCTCTTCACAGAAACATAATTACATTATGCAAAATGATTACATAGTCAAAATCTGATTACATCACAAAATGAGCAAAATATACAATTCTAAATAGTAATTTGTATCATATTTATTTGTATCAAAATAATAATACATATATGTTTATGAGAGCTCGAATATTAAAATAAGTGAATATGCATATTATGAATAGAATTAATTTCATAACAAATCAGTTTCATACATACAATAATAATGTAATTATTTATCTTTTAAATCTAAATTTGCGAGTATAAATAGAATTGTGGGAAATTGCAACTAAAATATTACGGTAAGTAATCAAATTGAAATTAAAATTAATGTCGCCATATTTGAATAGTAAATATGGCTTATTGAAAATTTAAATATGTATATTCAGCATAATTTTTAAATAAAATAAATCCAATCCAGTCGGTCGACATTGAACTTAACGCAATAATGATTAACGAGATAATAAAAGGATATATGTACGTAAAAAAAAGATATTGCCGAGCTGGACTGTGCAACAAATCTCTAATTTCGAATTTGTATGAGGACTACAGGATCCTTTACCAGGTTATTGAAACCCCTATTCACGAGAAAAGCACATTGGTGTTTCAAAGCTAGTATAGTAGATGGCGTAACAATATGTTTTCTAACAAAAAAAAATTGATTACATCTTGCAACGTTGCAATTATAGTGTACTTTTTATAGGTCATACACGGCGTATGAGTAACATTTATTTATTCAATTAAAAAAAGTTCAGATAAATTTTATGCATGTTTTGGTTGATATCTCCGAGATGGGTTAAGATATCGAAATAACACTTACACTACGTTCAGGGACAGTCTAATATAAATATTTATTGCGATCCCGGCATTCCTTACTTTTCAAGTGATTGAATATGCCTGGCCCAACCACTTAGAGGCACAATTGTCCGAAATTCATAGATCTAAATTCACACAGAAAATATTATCATCTTTACTTGGCCTCTCAAACACTGCTACGCTTGTGAGAGCGCTATCAATGGATGTCGTTTGTTAGGCTTAGTCGCTCAATAGCAAGCAAAGAGGCAGCAACATATATGTATAATTTCATATTAATTTCCGCTCTCTAACTAATATACTCTCACTTCCATTTTTGGTGGGTTCTGGAATACACCATTTATTTGATTTTATGGAGTTAGCCCGTTTATAGTGTTCGCCTATACTTTGAACTCACTTGCTTACGTTATAAAAAGTCTATTAAAGTTTCTAAACTAAAAATAAGCAAAACCAAACTGTTTAATATTAATTTTCTTCTGGTAGTTTTTTAGTTTGATCTGGTTTACTAAATTAAATTTACCGTAAACTCAATACAATTTTTGATAAAAAAAAAGTCAAATTTCATTAATGTAAAGCCACCAAAATAAGTGAAGGCCAACTAACCTCAAAAGCCACTAAAAAAAAGAATGAAAGCTGAAAATTTCCATTCATATTTGTGTCAAAAAAGAACAAAGCCAAATACCAAAATACTAACCTAATTAATATAGCAGAAAAACACGTACTACATAATTTATATATTTAATTACGTTAAAAATGTGTGATTACAAACAAAAGCGATTATGATATAAAAACAAGTGTTGAGCAAATTTTATGCAGATAAAAAATAAATAATTTTTTTGTGAGATTAAAAAATTGATTTAATGCAGTCGCAGTAAAGTGAAGCAATGGCAGGTTTTAGGCCGAACTTTTTTCTAATAAGCGAAAAAACGGGAGGTCCCATGTGGACCGCATTGCATTGCTTTTCCTTTAAAAATGTCAAAATCAGAATTTTCATTTATAAACTTTGATCTTTTCATAAGTTTTTTAGTAAATCAGGCATTGCTTACTACGTTTTTGGGACAATTCGTCATTGTGATAACTGCGCTCAAAACTACACATGATGTACTTGATCTCTACAACTCCCACACACACACAATATTAATACAAACATGAACTCATGGAAATAAACGACAACAATTCGAAAACGCGCGCCCATAATAACGATGATTTCATAACCATGTTATTGAGTTTCAGTGGCATAACTTTCATTTTTCACCCAATTAGGATATCAACGTTCTTTTTGCATTGTTAATTTGTATGCCTTTAGCTTTATACATATGTAAGAATTTATAACATGCGGGCATGAATCGATATTATGTGTATATGAAAACTTTATTCTTTCTTTTTTTGACGTTAATTTGGTAATAACAACTTTTTTATGTTCATTATCAGACAACCTTTTTAACTTAAACCATATACATATGGGTCATTCCATATGAAATTTAGCACTAAAATTTAAAAATGCCCACTATATTTTTTTTCTGCTGAGAATGGAAAATAAGTCGGCACCTATTTTTTTATTTCGCCCATAGTGGTAAATTTTTTGAGTTATGAATTTTTGAATTTTAGGCATTTTGAAAATTAAATTTTTTTATTACATTCTAGTTCGTGAACCAATTGACGGAATTTTGATAAAATTTTAGGACTGGCCTAATGAATGTTAGCTCTATCTAAAAAAAAACATAAAATTAAAAATAATTTTTTTTTTAATTTTTTACAAAAATTTTATAAACAATTTGAAATTGAGGAAAAAAAGTATAATTGAATTTCGTTTTTTTTTTTTTTTATTTAATCATAAATTGGTCTTTTATTAATTTTCAGTCAAAACGGTT
>CAXKVI010000005.1:111098118-111108118 GCA_964058755.1 Campiglossa producta
CTCGCCCCTACTTTGATCGAGCCAACTCAAAAGTTTTTTATTTTGAAACTAGCTGTCTCCGCACACTTCGTTCTGCGCAAAATAGATTTTTGTTGAACTTATATCCAAAATTCCCGATTACGCCCATATTTTCTTCATTAGAAAAAATGAATTTTGTATGGAAGGTGCCACGTCCCAATTTCCTAAAACTCGACCATTTTAGTGAGAGTGATATTGATATCGTATATCTCTCATTTTTCATATCTTCCCTCAAGTACCCGAATGAAGGTACTGAAGCGGGTTCTTTTAAGCGCACAACCCGCTTTAGTGCCTCAAAAGGCTGAAAATTTTATATATACTCACCGTATGTATAGAAGGTGCACGCTTTTTCCCCATAGCCCCCATATTTTTTGTTAGTATGGTCGCTCTCCTTCATACCAATTTGAATGCTCCCACCCATAACCGACATAGAGATATTAAGCTTAAAGAATTACGATTGCATTAGAGCTGCCACACCTCTTCTGCGATAACTCCAACCTATCTTCCAGAAGAAGAAAATTAGGTCAATATCTCTTAAACGTCCAGGATCACATGTTTTCTACATTAGGACAATATCTCGAAAACCGGGTCGCATCGATCTAAGAACCATACCCCATTAAAACCCTTATCAACCAACCCATATTGGCAAAACCTCTTCTGGGGTCACACCTTGTCCACATTTTGGTCGATATTTCGGAAACACCTTTCTTTTGATACCAACATCGTACAAACACTTTCTATCCCCACAATTGTTCCACATTTTGTTCGATATTAGGGAAACATACAAACAATTCCTAGACATGGAACTGTTAAAGCCCTCATCAACACTTTTCATTTGGTGCCCATATTGCCCAAACATTTTCTAGGGTCACACGTAGTCCATATTTTGGTCGATATCTCGGAAACGTGTTCCTACATGGGGCTTAAAACAAATTCCCCTTAAAACTAATATTAACATATTTCATTTGATACCCATATCTCAAGGCCATGTATCATGGAATATAATGAGCCCAACGTACTCTTCCAAATATAGCCAGACATTTAATTTCTTTGCTCTTCACCAAAATACCTATTCAAACCAGGAAAATTTAGGTGCAAAATTCGTAAAAGAAAATTCTTTTAATATAAGCTGACACTAAAGTATTTTAGTCATTATACCTGCTACAAATACGAAATTCCAAAAGGGAAAAATGTAGCAAAACTAAAAAAATTTAAATTAAAATTAACTGCTGACCGAACAATGGCCATGCGAAAAGAAGAGAATTGCAAACATAATGCACTTTTTTGTTACATAAAGGAATAAAAAAAGGAGGCCAGGAAGTAGTTGGACTTTTGCACCGATGTACTAAGAAAAGTGTGAACATATACAAAGAACTGAATTGCACTGTGGAGCGGTATTGAGTTTGGTAGAAATTGAAATACTCATTTGCCAAAGTATGTATTCAACTGAAAACGATGGTCTCCTAAATTCGTCATAAATTCGTCGAAGGAATCGAACAACAAAAATAATAATAATAATAACTTGTTTCACGAACTGTTAATTAGCGAATTCTGCCTTTCAAATCCATTTTTTGTAAAATGATTTGAGCTTGCTTCTCAGAACGAAAAGCACTTCCTTGAAGGCAAGTGTTCAAACAAAATGCGGGCAATGAATTGTCCGCCGACCTATGCAATTATGGGACGAAAAATTGCAATAAACTTTTTGTAAAATTTTGTTTCTGTTTTTTTGCACCACTGTGCATACCGCAATTTAGCCCTTGCATTTAACTTCGCTGCCTCGAAATTTATGACTATGATCAACAATTTAGAAAAGAGTATAAAAATCATCTATGTAACCGAGAAAGTGTATATGTAGTTGATAGGGGAAAAAACAAAAAAAAAAACCTAACACTAACAAAACATTGAACTTTTATAGCCACTTGTTGTTGTAAGCATTACAATAATGCGATTGTAAGATATGGCTGTTGTTGTTGTTGCATGTTGTTTTTTATGTAAGGTTTTGTTGCTGCCATTACGAGCAGGTCATCGTACCATAAGCATTGCAAAGCCAAAACAAATTATGACCAACAACGAAGCCGACGCTGAAGCAGCCACAACAACAAAGCAACGGAGAGTTGGCTCTAAGCAAACAAAGCGTTTGCAGCACTGACGCTGTTGTTGTGTTGCAGTTTGCACGAAACATTTTTAGTTTCATTACAGAAGTGCACAAAAAAAAAACAAAAAATATGAAAACACACAAACCCCGCTTGAATAACAAAATGTTCATATTGTGAAAGTAAAATGTTACAACTCAGCAAGCAAACAATGATTTTTTCATAGTAAACAAGGAAAATGTTGTAACAACTGCACAACCACATTAATAGCTGTTAAAGAGAGATCCAGCAGGGTAGAGAGTGGATGGAAGTGTAGGGACGCATGCTAATGCTTTCACTTCACTTACTACCTGACCGAGTAACTCACTCGACTAACTAAATAATAGCCTGCCCATTTAATTCACTATCTATCTAACAAAGTACGCTACATTTGGGACTAAGAAATTGTAAAAAATTTACGACAACCACAATAGCATGTAATGAAAACAAAGAAAAATGCTTATTGAAAAAAAGGCAAAGACTAGCCACTCGTTGTTGCTGTTGCACCCCACCTTCATTTCGTTTAGCGAGTTAATAGGGCGGAAAAATAGTTGAAGCATTATCAACAAACAACAAAGTGAGCGTATAGAAGCTAACAATGAGAGGGTGAAGCTGTTATGTGAATGGTGGGAGTAAACAGAACAACAGTACTGCGGATAGGTAAGAAAGTTTCTAGGCAGGCTTCAGTTCATGTACAGCTACTTGTACGCGTGTATACATAAGGGGAAGGTTGCGAGTGTTCGCCAGAATAGCTATTTAACCATATAATAATATAATTTTATTTGTATAATTTTTCTTGTTTATTTTATTTTATTTTATTTTATTTTATTTTATTTTATTTTATTTTATTTTATTTTATTTTATTTTATTTTATTTTATTTTATTTTATTTTATTTTATTTTATTTTATTTTATTTTATTTTATTTTATTTTATTTTATTTTATTTTATTTTATTTTATTTTATTTTATTTTATTTTATTTTATTTTATTTTATTTTATTTTATTTTATTTTATTTTATTTTATTTTATTTTATTTTATTTTATTTTATTTTATTTTATTTTATTTTATTTTATTTTATTTTATATTATTTTATTTTATTTTATTTTATTTTATTTTATTTTATTTTATTTTATTTTATTTTATTTTATTTTATTTTATTTTATTTTATTTTATTTTATTTTATTTTATTTTATTTTATTTTATTTTATTTTATTTTATTTTATTTTATTTTATTTCATTTCATTTTATTTTATTTTATTTTATTTTATTTTATTTTATTTTTTTATTCTATCTGTTTTTTATATTATCTCATTTACTTTGTTTTATCTTATAAGTTAAGACGAGCTGAATGAAATTTGGATTAAATTTGGCATAAAAATACTATGATTGATTCTAGGACTATCCAATTGGGGGTTGCCAGTTGGGGTAGTTTACAGGGTTGTAACCTAGTTCAATTTTTTTAAGTATGGAGCAAGAAATGCCAATATGGCTATCAAATAAAATGTTTTTTTTCGGCGCCATGCCAACTATAATTTTTTCAATTAGGGTTGCCACCTAGGGTTGCCATCTCACCGTAGTATATTCGTGAATATCCGGTACTATCCCGAGAGCCCCTTGACCGATTTGGATAAAATTTGGCATAAAAATAGTACGCTTGATTCTAAGACAGTCCACTTCGGTGCTGCAACTTGGGGTATTTTACGGGGTTGCTACCTATCTACATTTTTTTAAATTATAGAGAAAGATATGGCAACATGTGTATCAAATTAATGGTATTTTCACCGACATGCCAAAAAAATATTTTTAGTAGGGTTCGTTTTTTATTCTATATCGGATAATTTTGGTATAGTTTTGGATCATTTTCGGATCATTTTGGGGTCCTCTTTGGATCATTCTGGGATAATTTTTGGATAATTTTGGGTAATTTTGGGATCATTTTAGGGCCATTTTAGGATCATTCTGTGATCATTTTTGGATTATTTTGGAGTCATTTTGAAAACATTTTGGGATCATTTTTGGGTAACTTTGGGCGCTTGAGCGATTTCGATGAAATTCGGCATAGAGATAGTCTGCTTGATTTAAGGCTGTCCACTTGGGTGTTGCCACTTGGGGCGATTTACAGGGTTGCCACCTATCTAAATTTTTCTTAAATATTGAACGCGGTATGCAAATATGGCCAAGTTAAAGGTACTTCCAGCAGCATACCAACCAAGATGTCTTGAAAATCAGTTAACACGCAGGGTTGCCACCTTAATGCCGCCTTTTCTTATTTCTTGTTATATTGATGGATTTGGATGAAATTTTGTTTGTGGATATGTAGTATACTTCATTCGGATATCTATTTTGAAAAGTTTATGTTGGTAAGTAAAAATATTGGAATATATGTAGAAATCGAAAACACCGAGCAAACTCGGTTACCCACTTATATTTTATTCATGTTGCTCTCATATTTCGATAATCATCAGCTCTCTTTTTTGCAGCGGAAAGTAACAAAAAATCCAAAAATTTATTTAATAAAGATTAGTTAAATTGGATTTAACTATTTTTGTGTCATGAATCTATACTAAGTATGTTTAATCCCTAAATATATGTATGTAATAATAATCGCCTAAGGCACGTGCATAAAATGTAAATTAAACATTAAATATTAGCCAAAATAACTAAAACTCACGTCGGCTTGCCAACATCGTTTACTCTGAAATAGTTGTATTAATTCAATCCAACCACATCCCATTTCACAATTTTATCAGCACGATATACCGGATGTGGTTGAACTCGAATTTGTGCATGTGACACATGTAAAATTTTTCCGATGAGTTCGGTTAAATGAAATACCTGCCACTACCTATTATTTGGTCATTTTTTGCAAAAGCAATCAAGAGATGAACTGAAACGAACGGCAAAAAGGCAACAAATATAGTTCAACAAAAGCTGCAGGCGTGCGCAATCACAACTCAACCAATTTTGCATTTGTGAATTGGTTCATCCGATTGGTTGGCCAATCAACAAAAAAAATTTCTCACCAACAGACTTTCAGGAAATGTTAAACAAAACAAAATTGAACTAAAAATCAGGACATGTTGAAAAAAAAACAAGAAAAAAAATATGCTATGAAAATAAGCAGTATCTGGGACGTGGCAGTTTATGTAAAAAATATTAATTCTGGACTTTTGGGCGCCTACTTCTGGCTCTTCTCTGGATAGCAGTACCAAAGTCACGTTTCATTTTGCAATCAACACAAAGCAATCGAAATAAATTGGAAAGGCCAAAAATCACAGTACACAATAACAACGTAAAATGGCATAGAGAATAAACAAAATAGCATCAAAACAACAACAACACACCAACATATCTACAGCAATCGATGGGAGGACAAATATATGAGCGAAAACGGGAATTATGTAGCAATCGTTGTTATTCTGAAATTTACTAAATAACTATAAATTGGTAGTGTTACAAAACATTACATATTATCAACGTACAAATTTTGAGCAGCAGACAAATACACACACATTAGGGGGACCTGAAAAAAGCCACAGTTTATACTTTATTTTAAACCTGATCGGTTTTTAGTGAAGAATCGAGTTCAAACCCTCCATATGAACGAACGCATACATTATTATACATTTTCTCCTATACGACAATACGTAACGCTACGAATTCTTAAAATTCAGCTCGACTTTAGAAAAAAAGGATACAAAATAAATTTCTTTTTAAAACGCTCTAATACTACTTTGCCTTCTAAAAAGTTGCGTATACGCCGTGTCACCCGTTTAGTCTGCCTGGTTCTTGGTGCAATTGCCCTGCCCTGGTGTTTTGAGTAAACTATGACACGTTCTTGTGATTTATTTCATTTATAATCATAAATAAATACAAATATTTTGTGAAACGAAATTAATGAAGCAATCAATCATAATAATATCGCTGGAAACTTTTCAACTTCCGTTTATTAACTGTAGTAAAAGGATTTACATATAAAGTTGAACTTAGAAATTGAATCCTATGCGATGCATGTAACAAAGTTTTGTTAGCAGTCGTAAATTGGGACGAGGTTATATGGGGATTTAAAAAGACTTCTTTCTGTACAATTTCCCAACCTTCACTTTTCTTTCCAATCCATTTAATTTAATCAAATGTTGTAATTTATTTTCTTTTATTTCATTTTATTTTATTTTATTTTATTTTATTTTATTTTATTTTATTTTATTTTATTTTATTTTATTTTATTTTATTTTATTTTATTTTATTTTATTTTATTTTATTTTATTTTATTTTATTTTATTTTATTTTATTTTATTTTATTTTATTTTATTTTATTTTATTTTATTTTATTTTATTTTATTTTATTTTATTTTATTTTATTTTATTTTATTTTATTTTATTTTATTTTATTTTATTTTATTTTATTTTATTTTATTTTATTTTATTTTATTTTATTTTATTTTATTTTATTTTATTTTATTTTATTTTATTTTATTTTATTTTATTTTATTTTATTTTATTTTATTTTATTTTATTTTATTTTATTTTATTTTATTTTATTTTATTTTATTTTATTTTATTTTATTTTATTTTATTTTATTTTATTTTATTTTATTTTATTTTATTTTATTTTATTTTATTTTATTTTATTTTATTTTATTTTATTTTATTTTATTTTATTTTATTTTATTTTATTTTATTTTATTTTATTTTATTTTATTTTATTTTATTTTATTTTATTTTATTTTATTTTATTTTATTTTATTTTATTTTATTTTATTTTATTTTATTTTATTTTATTTTATTTTATTTTATTTTATTTTATTTTATTTTATTTTATTTTATTTTATTTTATTTTATTTTATTTTATTTTATTTTATTTTATTTTATTTTATTTTATTTTATTTTATTTTATTTTATTTTATTTTATTTTATTTTATTTTATTTTATTTTATTTTATTTTATTTTATTTTATTTTATTTTATTTTATTTTATTTTATTTTATTTTATTTTATTTTATTTTATTTTATTTTATTTTATTTTATTTTATTTTATTTTATTTTATTTTATTTTATTTTATTTTATTTTATTTTATTTTATTTTATTTTATTTTATTTTATTTTATTTTATTTTATTTTATTTTATTTTATTTTATTTTATTTTATTTTATTTTATTTTATTTTATTTTATTTTATTTTATTTTATTTTATTTTATTTTATTTTATTTTATTTTATTTTATTTTATATTATTTTATATAAACTAGTAAGGGGACCAATTTATTATAGAGCGGTTCAAGCGCAGCTATGCTGCAATAACATTTTATTTATTTTGATCTATTTTTTTATATTTTTTTAAATTTTTTTATATTATTTTTTTTTTTTTTTTTTTTTTTTTGTTTTACTTTATTTTATTTATATGTTATATTTATATTTATTTTATTTAATTATATTTAATTTTACTTTTTTATTCTCTTTTATTTAATTTAATTTTATTCTGTGTTTTTCTCACTTCCTAAAATAGCAAACTAACAAGTGAGGCCAATTAGGACCAATTTAATATAGGGCGGTCTGAGCGCAGCTATGCTACAATTAAATTTCATAAAAATACCTCACGTGCAGGTGTTTAAAAAAATAATATGAGTTGATAAAAGCATGGAGTTTAATAAATTAAGCTAATTTGCTTATTGCAAACCACAACACATCACCATCAGAGTATCGTTGGTCAGCGCTTTTGACGAGCCAAATAAATTTTCTATGTTTACTGCTATTGTACTGCAAAAGCTGCACGCAAGGGACATTAATTTAAATAAACCAAATAGATGATAGAAAGCACTATAAAAAAGATCGAAAATTAAAACGTGAAAAAATTGTATGCCATAAACGGACTAACCAGCAAAAATTAAACACAAAAAAAAGTTGAAAAAATTATCGTTTCTATTTGAGTACTTTTCATAGAATTTGAATGTTTCTAAAATATTGTTTGATAAATTGTTGTCCTTGGGGTGCACCAACTAATTCTATCGCGCTTCGTGCAATCTGTTTTAGATGGTGATAAAATGATAGCTAACGCCAGCTATTATTAATTAAGATATGAGTTTTGTGCTGAGAAGCCGCTGAAAGCAACGGAACATTGACTGATCACACGAGCTATAGCGTGTGAGTGGGCAATGATGATGGAATATATCAAAAAAAATGCACTTTACCAATGGCATTTTCATGGAAATTTGTTTAGTTTTTTACCTTTATTCTATGAATTTAATTATTCTAATGAAATTTGTTATTTTGAGTTATCTACTTAATTACTTAGTAGCCAACGAGCAGCTGATAGCTTCCAGGCGAAGTCTAAAGGTTATAGTCAACAGAGGATGATAATGAATTAGCCCCGTTTCAGTGTTTCAAAGAGTCCTCAGTTTATTTTTATAATTCAATTTAATCCAATTTTCTGTAAATAAATTTAGGGTTTCTAAGGAAGTTATTTTACTCTTCATTCTACTTAAATGAAATTTTAAATAAATCTATCCTTTGTAAACTCTTAGTAGCATAAATCTGTGTTTTTTTTTTGCAATATTCTGTTCAAATTTATATAAATAAATATTTATTGGCTATGAGAATAAATATACTTATCTATGTATGTATCTACGTTTGTTTGTATGCATGCAAGTTTTTCCATTTTGCTTATACAGCACTTCGTAGTCACATCTCGATGAAATAAGACAAAAATGTTTCCTTCCTTTACAGTGCCCCTGACCCAAACCTAACGGCAAGGAAATTAAATTTATGCAACTACGAGTATTTATATACGAAATTCTGCAACAAATAAAAAATATATGAAAATTGACATTGCAAACTAGTGCGGGGGAGGAATGCTGAGAAGTGAAAAATTCGTGACATTCCAATGCTTGCAAATCGTATGCAGTGATTAAGAGGTCTCTCATACGCAGTGGCAGACGTTTTTGGTATGTACGTACATTTTTTTTTTCGAAGGCTGATGATTAAATTTGCATCATTTGCTGCACTTAAAGAACTAGAATTGGTACTCTAAAATAAAATAAAATAAAATAAAATAAAATAAAATAAAATAAAATAAAATAAAATAAAATAAAATAAAATAAAATAAAATAAAATAAAATAAAATAAAATAAAATAAAATAAAATAAAATAAAATAAAATAAAATAAAATAAAATAAAATAAAATAAAATAAAATAAAATAAAATAAAATAAAATAAAATAAAATAAAATAAAATAAAATAAAATAAAATAAAATAAAATAAAATAAAATAAAATAAAATAAAATAAAATAAAATAAAATAAAATAAAATAAAATAAAATAAAATAAAATAAAATAAAATAAAATAAAATAAAATAAAATAAAATAAAATAAAATAAAATAAAATAAAATAAAATAAAATAAAATAAAATAAAATAAAATAAAATAAAATAAAATAAAATAAAATAAAATAAAATAAAATAAAATAAAATAAAATAAAATAAAATAAAATAAAATAAAATAAAATAAAATAAAATAAAATAAAATAAAATAAAATAAAATAAAATAAAATAAAATAAAATAAAATAAAATAAAATAAAATAAAATAAAATAAAATAAAATAAAATAAAATAAAATAAAATAAAATAAAATAAAATAAAATAAAATAAAATAAAATAAAATAAAATAAAATAAAATAAAATAAAATAAAATAAAATAAAATAAAATAAAATAAAATAAAATAAAATAAAATAAAATAAAATAAAATAAAATAAAATAAAATAAAATAAAATAAAATAAAATAAAATAAAATAAAATAAAATAAAATAAAATAAAATAAAATAAAATAAAATAAAATAAAATAAAATAAAATAAAATAA
>CAXKVI010000005.1:111110618-111145618 GCA_964058755.1 Campiglossa producta
AGTTTAATTTATTTTATTCTATTTTATTTTATTTTATTTCAAAGTACCTTATCGCAATACATACATATCGACATATGTCATACATACATATATGTATTGATATATTGAATACGAACAAGCATTAAAAGACAGCCAAAACATTTAAAGGGATATAGCCTTAAGTAAATGCCGCAGCAATGGGACCTAAATAACATTTACCAACTTGATTGATTGATTGATTGATTGATGGGCAGATCTAAAAACGTATGCAATACAGCTTGAGTTGTCTCTAAAGGCACTTTTCATGTCGTTTGCCTAAACTGTCGTAAATGTACATAGCATATTTGTTTCTTACATAAATATACATGTGTAAGTAGACAGATGTTTATACATACATACATAAAATTTACATATTTATTTAGGTATTTGTGTTTTTCCCAATTGATTGTGTTGATGGGTATATGCTTGCAGCGCTGTACTGGCTTTAGTTATATTGACATTGCTCGGTTAGAATACGGCAATTGGTTTCGGCTGGAGCTCAGTTTGATTGTTTAGGTTTTCCCAAGTAAATATTTATGTCAATGGCGCAGCAAATGTTTACTTGTTTTATTCGCAAATATCGATCTTCGTTGAATTTCATTAAAGTTGTTGTACTTGATTACCTTCGGGTTTTTGACGAATAAAATAAGAAATTTTGGGTAGAAGAAAATATTTCTTCGGTGATTTTTCATGTTTATAACCATTAAGTGCTCGAAGCTTGTTTTTGGTGTGGTAAATGTTGCGCATAATGAAATAAGTTCTTAGTGATGTTTTGATTTTTTTTTTTTAAGTGAGCGCAAATATTCAATTTACTAACATGCTATCGAATTGTAAGTTTGCTTGTAGCGAAAAATTTTTAAAAATGTTAAGAAAAACTCTGCAACTGAACTCAACTAATTTTGCCCGCTAGCACGTTTGCCTCGTGTGGCGAAACAAAGTCCCCTTTAAATATTGAAACTGAGCTTGTTAACACGAAAAGTAAAAAGCCAAAAATTGTTTACAAACATATCTAATGTTCCACTACGCGTGTTTTTTTTTTTTTCTTTTTGGCGACAACGTGAGGTGTGCACACACATACACATGTAGTTTTACATATACATACATACTTTGCACTCTAACACAGCTAATAACATGCACATAAATAACTAGAGTAGACAAGGGACCCGACCATAAGAGCATTCAGGCGCGCCAAGCTACCATTTCAGCAAGCTTATAAAATAAAATGTAGAAACGAGAATGACAACAAGCGCTTTTGCAAAAACAACAAACATTATAATAATGCTAACAAAAACAAAGTTACAGGATACCATAAAATAAACTAATGCTATTGTTAGTGCGCGCTTATGTGTGTGTGTGTGTGTGTGTTTATAAGTATGTTAACAATGTTTGTTGGCACATTACAAGCGGTCGCGAGTTTACTAAGCTAATAGAGGAGCAAATACACTTACGCGGATGTACATATACTAGGGTGAGTTAAAAATTATGTTTTTGCTAAAAAAAAATGCACTCAATATTTTGAGGTGGCCAGCTCAACATTTGCTCTGACTTAATTTTTTTTTTTTTTTTTTTTTCATTTCATTTTTTTTTTATTATTTTGTACTTTTTTAATTAATTTTTTTTAATTTGATTTTTTTTAATTTTGATTTCGTTTTTTATTTTATTATTTTATTTGCATTAATTTAATTTCATTTTTTTTACTTCATTCAGTTTGACTTTAGCTTATTTTATTTTGCTCAGTTTATTTTCTTTTTTCTTTTCAATTTCCTGTTTTTATATTTTTATTTTTAATTTTATTTGAACTAGATCAATTTGCGTTTTTGTTTTAATTCATTTTAGCTAAATTTATTTTTATTTATTTTATTTTTATTTATTTTTTAGTTTTATTTGCATGTTTTTATTTAATTTAAATTTACTTTTTTTTACTTTTTAAAAAAATATTTGCATAAGTTGAATTTTATTTTATCTTATTTCATTTTCCTTGATTTTGTTTTATTTTATCTTATCTTATCTTATTGTGTTTTATTTTATTCAATTTTTAATTAAATTTTTTTATTATTCAGTATTATTTTTTTTATTTTCTTCCTTTTTATTTTTTTATTTTTTTTTTTTTTTGTGTTTTATTTTATTTACTTATTTAAATTTTTTAATTATTTTTAGTTTATTTTATTTTGTTTTTATCTTCTTTCCTTGTATTTTATTCTATTTTTTTTTTTTTTGTATTTATGCAGTATTTTATTTTTTTTAAATTTTTTTTATTCTTTTTATTTTTTTATTTATTTTTTATTATTATTTTAATTTTTATTTCTTTTATTTTTTTTATTCGTTTACATTTTTTATTTTTTTTTTCATTTTCTCTTCTTTTTAGTTTTATTTTATTCAATTTTATTTTTTTAAATTGTTTTTTTTTTTTTTTAATTATTTATTTTATCTTACTTTTTTATTTATTATTTTTAATTTTTTTATTATTCAGTTTTTTAATTTTCATTTTTATTATTTAATTTTTTTTTTGTGTTACTTTATTCTGTTTTATTTAATTTTGTATTTTTTATACCCTATTTTATTTTAATACATTTTTTTCATTTTTTTTTTTTTGCAGGAAAGAATGCTACTCCTGTTCTCGGGAGCACAAAAAATCAAGCCACTCTGATACACATACATAACTATACATACATCCATATGCATACACGAATTTCAGTATAAACTAGTATGTTCGTCCGTATTGCTCTCAGGCCGTCATATGTTGATGCAGGTTACTACGTTTACATTTAGCACTGTGCATGGCAATATAAACAAAGAGATAATAGACCAAAGCTGATATCAAATCTTTGTTGGCCCAGCCATAGCTTGCTAAATATTCCGAAAAGCTAAGCTAAGTGGAGCAGCATCTACACATGTATGCACGAGTAGGTTTGCATATGTGTAAATACATAAGTGAAGGAGTGATGAAGCAGTGCTAGGAATTGCATACAAAACAGCTAAACTTAAAGTGATGCCCAGTCACATATTTGCAGGCGCCATAAAAACGTAACCGCAAGCACAAAGGCAATCTGGCCTACAATTGGAAAAGTATGCAAATGTGTCGGATTACAAAGGTAGGGAAATGATTTAATATAAACACTGAGGATTATGTAGTTGCATTGTGTTTTTATTGATTTGATATTATATAACCAGTTGTGCTAGTAAACAGAGCAGTTTGGTTTTTCTTGTTATAGAAAACCCCAGTTTTATATTGACATGGCTTATATCATTGATCAGCTAACAAACAATTGTTGAATAACGCTGACAGATACGTATATAAAGGTCTTTTTTGCCCGAACTTTGACTCCCTTACTAATTCCCTGCTTACGGTTTGTTATCAGAAATCGGGCAAAATACAAAAAGATGTGACAATGAAAGCCGATAAAAGCACGTAATTTTTTTTATGGCTTTGACTTTCCCATTAAGCTTTTTTGGAAAATAACTTTAAAATACGCCAACTATCTGTTAGTGCCTGCTTGTGCTTTCGTTATTTTTTCCTCACACACAAACGCTATTAGGCAATAACTCACAGAAAAAATACGTTACATGCATATTGATGCCGCTTAAATTGATTTTCGATTTAAGGTTAGGTATTTTGAAGTGCCCATTTAGCACAGAGCGCTCTGAGAGATGATTAGCATAAATGCAAAAGCATATGAGGTAATGGTTAGTAATTTTAGCTTTTCGTAAGGCTATTGTATATATAGCTGCACACATGCATACAAACATATTCTTTACACGCATACCTATGTAGAACAACAATTGCTCCATAAAGCAAGTTAGGCACACATCATCTCAGAACAGGATCACGAACATTGCCAAGAACAAACATCAAAAGCATTCATTTACATAGTTGTTTATCAGTAGATACAACACATAACAGCAACAACATCACATTTACAAATCCCTCTTAAACTTTACTTATATGCGAAACAACCTTAACATTCGCTAACGAAGCAACACAAAATTATAATTTAACAAGGGAGAAATTTTTGAAAGCACACATGTAGTTATGTAGGAATGTACACACTTAAAAGGTCTTAAATATGTACTTGGATAGCCATAGTGCAGAGAAAGTAACTAGTTGAAAACTACTTTACAACTAGTTTGTGCACCAGACCCAATTAGTCAGTATTTGTCTTTTTTTCATAGATCGTCGCCCTCATGCCAGAGACATGAATGTGCCAATTTTCCAAATTTGAGTTAATACGTTCACGTGATTAACCTCTCGTTTCTTTACGATTTATGAAAATCCTGGGTTTCCAAAGTACAAGGAACGCTCGGAAATTTGCAATGCCATTTCCATGAATTTGTAGATTAATCTCTCAAATTTGTGCCAGAAAAACGAATGTGCTACACATTCATGTTTTTGGCGCAACAAAAATGTTTAAAAATTGAATTTCCAATTTTTTTTTTAATTTAAATTTTGCCAGAAGCATGAATTTTATTCCCTCAACAAGAGATGCCACGGCGTATACGTAACAATTTTGATTCACATTCGTGTATATGGCACAAAGAAAATTTTAAAAAATTTAGAAATCCAATTTTTAGACTTTTTTATTGCGCCAAAACACGAATGTGCTTCACATTCATGCTTCTGACGCAAATATTTTTTTAAAAATTTATTTTTGAAAGTTTTAACGAATTGAAGGAATATTAAAGTAAAAACTATATCTGGGGAAAGAGTACAACGCGAATATAACTTGCAAAAATATATTTATGTCAAAAGCTAAATTTTAAAATTTTGTGAGAGCAATAAATTTTCAAATACGATTTCCCAAAATTTTAATTTTGGCACATTCATGCTTCTGGCAAGCGAGCGACGATATGATGAATTTCATATCATACCCAATACTCATTGAAGCAGACCCCTCAGAATTCGATGAATTTTTTTTTTTCATAATCCAATTAGTAGCATGACATAAAATAAATAAGCCTTAAATGAAAATCTACTACAATCTACGTATAACAATTTCTATATAAATTTATTTTTTCAAATTTTCCGAAAAAAAATGCAAACACAAGAGCTTAGTTGCATTTTCCACAGAAAATATTGGTTCAGCAAACTGCAATAATAATTCTCCGAAAAAGTGACCAAAGAAGAAATTACCAATGAAAATATTTCCAAATTGGAAAATGAAAATCCAATTTTAACAGAAATATGCTAAATCCACAAAGCGCAATACATCAACGGGAGACAACTCATATGAAAGGGCAACAATATTCAGGCGATGGAGCGCATTTAGTAATCACAATTATAGTGGTGGAGCCCGCGCAGTCAACCATAGCCTTTTGTTTTATATTGTGGCTGGTTGGTTTTAATTTAAATTTGGGCACAGTTGTGATGTATGTTTGTTTGTATGAATGTTGTTCAAATCGATACCACGACTACTCTGCGGATATCGATATTTCACTTTGATGTTCTATGTAATATTAAATTAAATTAAATTAAATAATTTAAAATAAAAAAAAATTTATAAAATTAAGTAAATTAAAATTATGACAACAAAATAAAAATAATAATAAAAAAGAAAAGAAAAAAATTGAATAAAATAAAATAAAACAAAAACATAAAATAAAATAATATAAAATAAAACATTATTTTTTTGTCATTTTATTTCTTTTTACTTCATTTCAACTTGATTATTTTATTTTGTTTATTTTATTTTATTTTATTTTATTTTATTTTATTTTATTTTATTTTTTATTTTATTTTATTTTATTTTATTTTATTTATTTTATATTTATTTTACTTTTATTTTATTTTATTTTATTTTATTTTATTTTATTTTATTTATTTTATTTTATTTTATTTTATTTTATTTTATTTTATTTTATTTTATTTTATTTATTTTATTTTATTTTATTTTATTTTATTTTATTTTATTTTATTTTATTTATTTTATTTTATTTTATTTTATTTTATTTATTTTATTTTATTTTATTTTATTTTATTTTTATTTTATTTTATTTTATTTTATTTTATTTTATTTTATTTTATTTTATTTTATTTTATTTTATTTTATTTTATTTTATTTTATTTTATTTTATTTTATTTTATTTTATTTTATTTTATTTTATTTTATTTTATTTTATTTTATTTATTTTATTTTATTTTATTTATTTTATTTTATTTTATTTATTTTATTTTATTTTATTTTATTTTATTTTATTTTATTTTATTTTATTTTATTTTATTTTATTTATTTTATTTTATTTTATTTTATTTTATTTTATTTTATTTTATTTTATTTTATTTTATTTTATTTTATTTTATTTTTATTTATTTTATTTTATTTTATTTTATTTTATTTTATTTTATTTTATTTTATTTTATTTTATTTTATTTTATTTTATTTTATTTTATTTTATTTTATTTTATTTATTTTATTTTATTTTATTTTATTTTATTTATTTTATTTTATTTTATTTTATTTATTTTTTATTTTATTTTATTTTATTTTATTTTATTTTATTTTATTTTATTTTATTTTATTTAATTTTATTTTATTTAATTTTATTTTATTTATTTTATTTTATTTTATTTTATTTTATTTAATTTTATTTTATTTAATTTCTATTTTTTATTTTATTTTATTTTATTTTATTTTATTTTATTTTAATTTATTTTAATTTATTTAATTTAATTTATTTTATTTTTATTTTACTTTATTTTATTTTATTTTATTTTATTTTTTTATTTTATTTTATTTTATTTTATTTTATTTTATTTTATTTTATTTTATTTTATTTTATTTTATTTTATTTTATTTTATTTTATTTTATTTTATTTTTATTTTATTTTATTTTATTTTATTTTATTTTTATTTTTTATTTTATTTATTTTATTTTATTTTATTTTATTTTATTTTATTTTATTTTATTTTTATTTTATTTTATTTATTTTATTTTATTTTATTTTATTTTATTTTATTTTATTTTACTTTTATTTTATTTTATTTTATTTTATTTTATTTTATTTTATTTTATTTTATTTTATTTTTATTTTATTTTATTTTATTTTATTTTATTTTATTTTATTTTATTTTTTTTTTTTTTTTATTTTTTTTTTATTTCATTTTTTTTTTTTTTTTTTTATTTTTTTTTATTTTATTTTATTTTATTTTATCTTATTTTATTTTATTTTATTTTATTTTATTTTTATTTTATTTTATTTTATTTTTTATTTTATTTTTTATTTTATTTTATTTTATTTTATTTTATTTTATTTTATTTTATTTTATTTTATTTTATTTTATTTTATTTTATTTTATTTTATTTTATTTTATTTTATTTTATTTTATTTTATTTTATTTTATTTTATTTAATTTTATTTTATTTTATTTTATTTTATTTTATTTTATTTTATTTTATTTTATTTTATTTTATTTTATTTTATTTTATTTTATTTTATTTTATTTTATTTTATTTTATTTTATTTTATTTTATTTTATTTTATTTTATTTTATTTTATTTTATTTTATTTTATTTTATTTTATTTTATTTTATTTTATTTTATTTTATTTTATTTTATTTTATTTTATTTTATTTTATTTTATTTTATTTTATTTTTTTAATTTTATTTTATATTTTATTTAATAACAACAATAACTAAATTACTTTCTTTCTTTTCTTTTTTTTTATTTATATTATTTTATTTTTTTAATTTTTTATTTTTTTTTTTTTGTTTGTCATATTTTATTAATATTATTTTTTTGTTATTTTCTCTATTTTTATTTTAGTTTATTGTATATTATAATTTTTTGAATTTTTTTTTTTGGACAACTGGGTATAAAAAACAGCAACAAAAAAATTTATTTGGGAGAGCTTTTCTTTGAAAATTTTGAGGACATTTGACCAGTCGAATAATTTTTATCAAATTATTCTTTTTGAGTTTTTATACATTACCAACTTCGATGATTGCAATTTCGATCTTGTCAAACCGCTTTGTATTGTTGCTTAGAAATTTCAGCTTTTCATTCTTCACAAAAATAAAATTTCAAACCACAAATTTCTAATCAAAAACTGAAGCTTACTCGTGGTTACGAGCCATTAATTCGATATTCATTAGATTTCTAGTAAAATTACACAAAAAATATTATTCAATAAATTTTTATGAATTATATTTTTTGCCATAACTTTGTTAAAAGCCACAACTTCCAACACGATGAACATATTTACTTAAATTTTAGCCAAATCAAATCAAATTTACTCCAAAGTTTTTACTTACTTTGCAAACGCACTTAGAAAATTCTCCAACTGTTGCCAAATTTGATTAGATTGCATATCTAACTTATTTGTTTTTGCATTTATTTACATATGTACAAAACCACAATAGTGCAAGAAATATAAAAGCACGCAGCAAGCAGTTAATTATTATATTGCAAACGAACATTTTACGAACAGCTGCAAAATATTTTCAAACTTTTTCTTTGAGATTTTTAGTGCCAGATGCTCATATGTTGAGAGATATTTTACAGCAGAACTAAATGTATTTACACATTAACACATATTTAGATGCATGCATTCCTAAACATATATTCATTAGACTATACTGCAAACAAAGTGTAAGGAACCAAAGAGTATTCCTGAAGTAGTCCCAATTCCTTCATGAAAGTTCCACTCCCGCTCTCAGGCACTAATGTATTGTGTTGATGTTGAGTTCTTAGTTGGTTTTCTAATGAATGGCAGCGGAGCACTTTGCAAGCTGCCCAATATGAGAATCGTTTTTGCAGGGTAATCTCGCTTTGTGTATGGCGTTTGTGGATTTAGCAGCTCCGATGAAGTGTTAACATCATATTTGCATATATGTACATATGTATGTATGTGTACATGGACAATCAACAAAAATGGCTAACCAAGCAAACGCAAAGTTTTTGAGTTTTACTCAATATGCTTTTTACTGGTTTTTCTGTACGCTCGACCCCACACATTTTAATATTCTATAGTTTAAACATAAAAATATGAACACATGTATACACCTCCATTTATGTATGCATGTATGTGCGTTTGCATAGTAAATAAATATTAAAAGTTTCAGCAGAGTTTTTACTACTAACAAATGTGTTAAACATTGCACATATGTGTATGTGTATCTGTATGTGCGCATGTAGTGCACACTTTTTTCGCTGTACTAACTTTTTTAATGCTTTTTAATGTTAGTTCTGAACAATTGTGAACATTCTTCTGCACAAATATTTATATAAATAAGTCCAAGAATAATAGCTATTAATTAAATAATTGCGAAATCATTCCTTTGTGGATGCCACGAACATGAACAGGGGTTCAAATGCAGATTGTAATCTGTTTTTTTATGTAGCGTGTGTGTGTGTGTGACAGTATTCTCTCACATAATTAAAACCAGATTTTCTGGCGAGCGAGCGACGATATGATAACGTTGATTTTTTGAATAAAAAATAAGCGATCACTCAAGAAATTCTAAGTGATGAATAACAAGTTATTTTTATTTATGGACTTCTTGAATAACGATAAAACTTCATTTTTAATCAGTTATTTAAAATTGAACAATAAGTACCTCGAGACCACAGCAAATTATACCCATATGCGAACTATGTACGGCATAACCTCGGGAACATTCTGGGGTCATTTTGGGACCATTTTGGGAACATTTTGCGTTCATTTTGGGAACATTTTGTGTTGTAAATTTTGGATCATTCTGGGATCATTTTGATGACATTTTGGAATCATTTTGGTATGACTTTGGGGTAATTTTTAAATCATTTTGGTATGAGTTTTGGGTCATTTTGTGACCATTTTGGGATCACATCGAGACCTATTTCGGAATTATTTTAGGGTTTTTTTGATCATTTTGGGGTAATTTTTGGATCACTTTGGTGCCATTTCGGTATCATTTTGGGCTCATTTTGTGATCATTATGGGCAGGGATGGGCATTATTTTATTCTCGAGTGACGAAAAAATAAAAAATCAGTTTTTATTCATTATCCAAAACAATTTGAGTGATGAGTGATCGGTTATTCGTTCAAATAACCATTTTCAGAATTATTTCGAAACTGTTTCGGGATAATTTCGGTACTGTTTCGGGATAATTTCGGTAGTGTTTCGGGAAAATTTCGGCATTGTTTTGCTATCACTTCTGGACCATTTTCGGGATCATTTCGGAACAGTTTTTTGGGATCATTATAGTGACATGTTATTTTCGAATCAAAAATAACCTGTCACTCAGCACTCAAAATTTTATAAAAGATGAATAATTTTTTATTTGAATAATTTTTTATTCGAAGTGTCCCAAACCTAATTTTGGGTCCACTTTGGGATTAATTTGGAGTCTTTTTGGGATAACTTTAGTGTCATTTTGGAATAATTCTGGCATCATTTTATGGTCATTTTGAGATCATTTTGAGGGCATTTCTATTTGATATAATTTTGTTATCATTTTGGGAAAAATTTGGGTCCCTTATCCTCAAAATTTTATAAATGATGAATCGTTTTTTATTTCTTTTAATAATTTTTTATTCGAAGTGGTTCAACAACACTGGTTTGATTGTTGTACCTGCGGGATTGCCTTTTTATTTTGCTTTACTCTAAAAGTTCAAATAATTTTGTTGTTGTTGTTGTTGTTGTTTTTGTTAACAGCAAAACACTCCCCGAAGGTTTTGGGGAGTGATGCCGAAGTTGACAGTGCTTGGCCGGATATGACCCCGGTACGCTGCGGTACTCCCTTGCGGTACTGCCCGACTGTCGTGGTAGCGATTTGGTATGACCAGTGGAACCTTCTAGGTCATGTCATCCCTCCATCCGTGAGGAAGAAGAAGATGGGTAATGAGAGGTGAGAGGAATCATATCCGTAGATCAACCATCGAGTAGTACGTCATTACCTATGTGCATATTAGTCGCCTCTTTCGACCGGTATGCCTACCTCGGGCATATTCTAAACCCCTAACCCGCAGGGGGAACAAATAATTTTGTCAGAGTTGGTGCTTGCGTGTTCGTTTAACACTCTCCCGTCAAACGTGTTTAGTTTGTTTAATTCTATGTTTTTCAGTACATTTTAGCGGCGAAATTTTTTCGTTAAAAGAGTTATTTTTGGTGTATTAAATTAGCAAACGAATATTCTCAATTCATATGATTTTTGTTTTTTTTTTTTAATTAAAAATGCGATGAACAAAGCTAGGAATTTGACCAAACCGGCAAGTTTGCATTTGACCACGTGGTTTATCATTTAAGCATTTTTATTTTTTAATATGGCTAAACCAAATTTGATTCAAAACAAAAAACTATACAATTTTCACAAACGAAAGAGTTTTAATTTTGGTTTAAACTTTACCGACTGCCATATTTGCCATATTTGAAAAGTTGACAGAAACTTTTTTTCAGATCTTTTTTATTTGATATCCGTTTATTGAAGCATCTACTATAAAAATGACACAATCTTCTAAAATATCTCCTACTTTAATTATTCAACAAATTTAGTCTAACTAATTCTATAAAAATTTAATTTCCCGCTTAATCTCTTTTTAAGTACCTTCCTGTCATTTCACGACGAACCCTTCAGAAAAAAAGTTGTTAACTTGCAGAATAACAATATCAAGAGTGAATAAATGGATATTAATAAATACGTATGTCAACATTCATATGCACGAGTATTTATACAAGCCTCCTTGCTTCCAAATCTGAAACGTCATCAACATCTTCGCAGGCACGCATCATATTAGGGCTGTCATATATTTAACAATGACAAATGGTCGCCCAAATGCAACAAATGACAAACTATAAAAGCAAAGGAGGCCACCAAAGCAAGTAGTACCAACAAGAATAATCGACATATCAGTACAAAAACAATCAAAGACGCTTTGCAAAAAACGAGTCTTAAGAAGCAGAAGACAAGCCAGTGTAAGAAATTGTTTATTTTGTCTTTTGATAAATAGCATAAATTTGTATACGTAGCATAAATATTATTTACAAAAGAAAATATTATTTTTTTTTTTGGGGTACTGTCCCAACTCGAGTTACAATGGAGAAACGGGCAAAAATGATAATGTGTGCAGCAAAACATACAAAAAGTTGACATTAAGTACTTGCAAAGTCTTTGTACAGATTTTGCCTCTTAAAAACTCTTCTGGAGCAAAAATGAAAACAAAATCAACACCAAATACCCACTTAATGGTAAAATAAGTATGTTGAAGAAAAACATTTGAAATATATCACTAAAGGGAGTGCTAAGAAATGATTCAAAGTACAGAGACAGAAATCTCAACACTTTAAAATGGTGGGGTTGCCACCTTATCGCACTATATTTATATATCCGGTACTATTTCGTTAACAGCATGACGAATTTCGATGAAATTTGGCATAGTATGCAATTTCTAATTGGATGTTGCCACGTGGAGCGGTTTGCAGGGTTGCCACCTATCTCATTTTTTAATATTGTGTCAGATATCCCAATATGGGCATCAAATGGAAGGTATTTTCGGCGACATACTAACTAAAATATTTTCAAGTAGAGTTGCCGCCCAGGGTTACCGTATTGTATTTGTATATTTTGAAGCATATTTGAATTAATTAGGGATCATTTTGGGATCATTTAGGGGTAATTTTGGAATAGATTTGTTTATATTGTATAATTTTGGGATCATTTAAGGGTCTTTTTGGGATCATTTTGCGATCATTTTGGACCATTTTCGGGTCATTTTAGGGTCATTTTGCAATCATTTGAGGGTCATTTTGGGATCATTTTGACGTAATGTTTGGATCATTTTGGGGTCATTTTAGGATCATTTTGCGATCATTTTGTGTTTATTTTGGTATTATTTTGGGGTAAATTTGGAATCATTTTGTTCGATGAAATTTGGTGTTGAGATCGTATTGATTCTAAGACTGTCCATATGGGTATCAAATGAAAAGTACCTTCAGCCGCATACCAACACCACGACGCCTTCAAAATGAGTTGGCACCTAGGATTGTCAATTGACCTACGGGCCTTTTATTACTGGCCTAGGTGTGCCTCTGCGGCAGCCACTTGAACCTAACCTAAATTGACAGATTCGAATGAAATTTGTTTGTGGATAAGATACTTCATTCT
Organism: Campiglossa producta; assembly: GCA_964058755.1. NCBI lineage: Eukaryota > Metazoa > Arthropoda > Insecta > Diptera > Tephritidae > Campiglossa > Campiglossa producta. The sequence continues at coordinate 111,123,716 of CAXKVI010000005.1, forward strand.
AAGATTTTTTACTTGGGTTTGCCACTTGATCCCGTTTATAAAGTTGCCACCTATTTTATATTTTTTCGGAAATCTATTTTGTTTGGTAAGTAAGACTATTGGACAAAATCGAAAACACCGAGCAAGCTGGGTCACTCAGGTACTTATTATTTTATAAAAAAGTTTTTTGGTTTTTTTTTATACAATTTTCAAAAATGCCTCCATAAATTAAGCAACATCATTAAATATAGTAAAGCGGATTCTAGTGTAAATTTTCATTTAAAACAGCATACAACGGAAACTACATTTAAAATAGCATACAACGGACACTACTATAAGCTACTAACTAATCTTATCGCACCATTTATAAATACTGCAAGTACAAATTTAAAAACAAAATGTTCAAATAATAATCCTGTGAAAATAAACTATCGCAATTGTAACAGAAAACTACAAATACGCATTATCCAGTGAAAACACACACCACTTACTAAATCTCCCATAAAGCAGATAAACAAATACATACATGACTGCCGGTTTAAATTTATGAACTTTTCGCCGAAGCCACTACACGCCGTATTAACAAATTATCGCTGCTAAATATCATATATTTATCTAGCTATATATTTAGTTTGTAAAACTGCAAACCAACGCATGAAAAGCAAAAAATTAAAAGCCAAAAGTTGCAACTGGGCGCTGGGGAGCAAACGCAATCGATTCGCAATTATGTAAATGTAAATTAGTGATAATTTCATTGGGCGAAATTAATTTAACTGCATTCATTAGAAAATAAGGCTTGGGACATATTGCATGCAAAATTGGAGCAAATTCTATTAAAGTATGCTGATATATGTATACTAAATTTTAAATATGCGCGTATTTACCCAGAAAAAAATTAAGTGGAAAATTAAATACAAATAAAAAGTTGAAAAATAAAGCAATCGAAAAAAAGTAAAAAAAAAAAATAAAATTAAAAATAAAAATAAAATGAAATAATATAAAATAAAATAAAATAAAATAAAATAAAATAAAGTAAAATAAAATAAAATAAAATAAAATAAAATAAAATAAAATAAAATAAAATAAAATAAAATAAAATAAAATAAAATAAAATAAAATAAAATAAAATAAAATAAAATAAAATAAAATAAAATAAAATAAAATAAAATAAAATAAAATAAAATAAAATAAAATAAAATAAAATAAAATAAAATAAAATAAAATAAAATAAAATAAAATAAAATAAAATAAAATAAAATAAAATAAAATAAAATAAAATAAAATAAAATAAAATAAAATAAAATAAAATAAAATAAAATAAAATAAAATAAAATAAAATAAAATAAAATAAAATAAAATAAAATAAAATAAAATAAAATAAAATAAAATAAAATAAAATAAAATAAAATAAAATAAAATAAAATAAAATAAAATAAAATAAAATAAAATAAAATAAAATAAAATAAAGTAAAATAAAATAAAATAAAATAAAATAAAATAAAGTTGAAAAATAAAGCAATCGAAAAAAAGTAAAAAAAAAATTAAATTAAAAATAAAAATAAAATGAAATAATATAAAATAAAATAAAATAAAATAAAATAAAATAAAATAAAATAAAATAAAGTAAAATAAAATAAAATAAAATAAAATAAAATAAAATAAAATAAAATAAAATAAAATAAAATAAAATAAAATAAAATAAAATAAAATAAAATAAAATAAAATAAAATAAAATAAAATAAAATAAAATAAAGTAAAATAAAATAAAATAAAATAAAATAAAATAAAATAAAATAAAATAAAATAAAATAAAATAAAATAAAATAAAATAAAATAAAATAAAATAAAATAAAATAAAATAAAGAAAAAAATAAAATAAAATAAAATAGAATAAAACAAGAAATACAAAATAAAGAAAAAAATAAAAGAAATAAAAAAGTAAAGAAATTAAAGTAAAAAAATAAAAAATAAAAATAAATGAAAATAAAGTAAACTATAATTTAATAAAAAAATGAACTTATGAAATTAAATTTAAAAAAAAATACAATAAAATGAAACAAAATAAATTTAAATAAAAAAAGAACAAAACAAAACGAAATAAAGAAAATTATAAAAATCGAATTTTAATTTTACCCAAAGTAATGTTTGATGGGTATTCATACTGTACAACATACGCATGTGTATTAGAACGTACCAAAAAGGTATGGAAAAAATGTTTGGTTCAAAATTTGATATGCATATAGAGGGTATGATGCGTTTGAGCTTAATTAGCATGTGTGCGAAGTTTCATAGCTCTGTGAAAACGACAAGCTGTGCGGACTTTTAATTAAAAGGACTGTGTAACAAATCTCCAGCTTGAATTTGTATAAGGACAACAGGATCCTTTACAAGGCTTTCGAAAACACGTATTCACTAAAGGCGGACATTGGAATTTCAAAAAATTTTCAGTTGATTGCGAAACAATATGTTTCCAAGCAAAAATAATGGTTTACATCTTGAAATTTTGTAGTTATAGTGTACTTTTTATAGGTCATACACGGCGTATGAGTAACATTTAATTGTTCAAGTGAAAAAAAGTTCAGTTAAATTGTATTCATGTTTTGGTTGATACCTACGAAACCGATTGAGGTATCGAAATAAAGCTGACACTACTTTCAGACCCACATCAACACCTTTCATTTGATACCCTTATCTGAAATAAATTTCTAGGGTAGATATATCCTGTCCACATTTTGAATTAACCTTTAATATTTTTATGTAGATTTTTAGGACTTTTATTAGAATGATCAAAATTAGAAGCTATGCTTTTGAAATTTTGGGACAGTCTGGTGTATACATAAACACAAATGTGCAACTAAAGATAGTTCGACAGTATGGGAGTGTATATCTGTGCTTGGAAAAGTTTTTTTTTTTGTATTTGCTTTAATATAAGTATGTTTATCTGCATAAGTATGAACACATGTGCATTAGTGATTATGTAAATTTACAATGCGGTATTTATTGTCAACAAGCAAACAAATAACTAGCGTACATAACTTTTGCGCCCATGGGAGTTGGAGAAATGTGTGTGTGTGTGTGTGTGATGAGGTTGCGCAAAACATGAATTAGTACTGCAATTATAGCAAAATGGCAAACCGAAAATGGCTACGAGCTGTAAATAGATATACGGACATATCTGTTCACAAATGCTTGCTTACATATATAGAAAATCATGTGAGTGGTGTTGGATCAACAACAGGAATACATCTAAATGCAATGAAATTTAAGTGCTGATTAAAATAGCGCTGAGTTTTGATAAACTACTTTTATATGAATAAAGTTAGGAAAAATGTGATGCACAAATTTTCTGAAAACTAATATGTGTCCAGTTTTTGTTCTGATTTAAATTCGTATTTATTTATTAAATGTTTAAAATTAAATTCTAAAATAATTTCTCTAAATCGCGTTATAGCGCAGCAAAATTAAAATAATGGTTTCCAAAAATGGGACAACTCCTCGCTAGTGATGGGCGAGAAACGAGTTGTGCGTAGGGTTTGGTACTCACCACATAAAACCAAATTCCAATGAGATCCAATTTGGACGTAAGTAAGTAACCTTTTGACTGTGTTTCTACTTTGAAATGCTTCGTACATATGTAGCTCAAATTAAGCAAAAAGAAAGCTAAGTTACACCCACTAGTTTCATTTAAGGCAAATATCGCTTCAAATCATTATTATTATTACTAAACCTCTACAAAGCATGTACATAAGTACTTAACCTTAAATTAACATTTGTTTTTCCCCCATTGTTATGTTATTATTATTATAGCTGCACACAAGCCGATAATATCAAGATTTAATTTATATACTCGACCTTTCGTGCTTGGCCAAACTAAGCAAGCTATGTACGATGTTTATCGTAATAGGTAAAAATATGCTCAGTTGATATAAGCTTACGTGCTTTGGTACGTACATATATGTATATATACTCTACATAGGTTACATTTACGAAGGCAATTTTCTATTTTGGGTTATAAGGCCTAGTTGAATTATGTCAATTTAGGGAGGAATAAAATTAAAATTAAATCTTTTTTTATTTTTATGGGTGTATTTCATGGTTAGACGGTTTTATAATTGTCATACTGCCTAATTTGAGTTATTATTTCTTAACTTATATTTATGAGATTGTATCTATATACAGGCGAGAGTATGTCGATTTTTATACCCAGCGTACTAGTACTTGTACAAGGGTATGCAAAACGGTACAACGCGTAACGGCGCATAGTCGAAATAAATAGTCGAGATAGATATTGAGTTCCTAGGTTGAAAAGAGAAGTTGGTTAAGACATGTCCGTCCGTACATTAGTAAAAAAGTAGATATTTGCACGAAACTTTGTATACAGGTTACTTTCTGGTCAAGGTACTAGTTTGTTATTGAAAATGGGCGAAATATGATGATAAATCAGATAAATTGCCATATCCCGGTGGCTGAAATGGCTAAAATGATATAATTTTATAGGTGAATCCCATAAATTTTTTATAGTGGGCTTGAATCCGTGCACTTTTAAGGGAGGCATTTTTAAAAATTCGACCAGTCGTAACCTTTAAACAGATTACCAGAGCTAAGAATTTTATTTTTTTTTCAATATGCTGAAAATATGTAAAAAATATGTAAAAATTTGTAAAAAATATTCAAAATTTATGTTGTACGTAAGGAATAATATAATCTCAATAACTCTTTTTGGAGTCAAAATAGTCTTACCAGGATAATACATACCAATAAAATCAATTAATAACAGCTCCGTAAGGCTAGGTTAGGCTATTTTGGCTGCCCTCTGCATGACAGATAGACTCACTTAGGCCTGCTGGCCCATTTAGTCTCTTGCCCTTCCTTCTCTAAAAACCCAAAACGCTGAAGCATTTCGAAACAATCATTCAGATATTCCCTCCTAGTTTTGGCTACCGCGGAACACCTGCAGATGAACTGTTCCATACTTTCAATCTCGCCCCTACAGCTGCGGCAGAAATAATATATCGGGAACCTAAAATAATATATCGCGTGCCTAGAGAGGGGCGCCCCTGCGCGTTAATGATGTGCTAACTCGATGGTTGATCTACTGTTATGATGCCTCTCACCTCTCATTACCCATCGTCTTCCTCCTTACGGACGGAGGAAAGACATGACCTAGAATGTTCCAAAACCAAATCGCTACCACGATTGTCGGCCAAGGACTGTCATCTTCGGCATCACTCGCCAATACTTTCGGGAAGTGTTTTTGTCTTTAACAACAACAACAACAACAACAACAACAACAACAACAACAGAGGGACGCTTGAGTTTGATGACGAACCTTTTTCGCTCCTAATTAATGCGAGGCCAAGTCTGTCTGGACACCTCACATGTAGGATCCAGTTCCCACCTCGTATTAGCCGGTATAAATTGCCATATCTCGGTGGCTGAAATGGCTAAAATGATATTATTTGTCATTATATAATGATTTTTTGATAAACTTTTAAAAGTAGGCGTAGCACCGCCCACTTTTCAGGGAGGCATATTTGAAAACTTCACGGGACATAACTTTTAAACTGATTGATGTAATTGGACGAAATCGCTTCCCAACCACGCCCACTTCCGAAAGGAAAACTTTCGCTGGGTGTTTAATGTTCACTTTACTCGAACTTAGACTTCCTTACTTGTTTAAATTTTATTTGTGACAATGGCCATAGAAGAAGATGCAAATTCTACATATTAAAATAATTTCAAAACTAACCTTTTACAACCGTATTATTAATAAATATATACCTACGTAGGAGCACCTTTGCATCTTTGCCATATTTTGGCCTTAATGGCTTACGATGACGCGGCTTCGATCATTCACACATGTAGGTAAAAACTCTAAGTTTGGAACTGTAACTTGAACTGGCTCTGTATCGGTGCGTTTTAGCCTATATAACATGTGTACTAAGTTTCATTGTTCTAGGATAACCCGTGTCCTTTTTTAATTAAGTTCGCAGAACACTACATTAAGGCTTCGAAAATCACATAGTTTTAATATTTTTATCCTAAATAAAAGACTGTGTAACAAATCTCTATCTTTGAATTTTTATAAGGACAACAGGATCATTTTGAACGATATTGAAAACGCGCATATGAAAAGTATATTAGTAGATTTTCTAGCAATATGTATTCTAGCAAAAATAATTGTGTATACCCCTATATTGAAACATTGCAATTATAGTGCACTTTTTATGGGTCATACACGGCGTATGAGTAACATTTAATTATTTAAGGTCCGGGTGTTTAGTGCAAGTTTAAACTCCAGTGCTAGTTTAAACTTGGTTTAAATGCCCAATTTGTTTGGGATAAAATCTAGTCAACTTTATCTGTGGTTTAAACTTGCACTGAAAAACCAGGTCTAAGTAAGAAAAGGTCAGATAAATTTTATTCGAGTTTCGGTTGAAAACTTACTTTACTGCTTTAAATGTTATTAAAGCTATTTTGAGGTCCATTTTGTTTACAACTGACACATGAAAACATACTTACCTACATGACTGCATTTATGTCACTCCATCGGCAACACAATAAAACAGTTAATTGTAAATCGATTGAATTTTTAATAAAATCCCATTCACTACGCACATATGTACATATGTATGTATATGCCCTGCAAAAAATGCGATTAGTCCCGGATGCATCCGGGATCAATCGCAGAGGAACAGGAGACTATTACTTTTTCTAGTCTCTTTGTATGGAGAGTTTTGATCGCATTTGTTCGAGCATGTCCTATGGAGAGACTAATTGTACCTCTTTCATACCAGAACGGGTATGAATGTAGATTCGTCGCTTGTGTAAAGTGTAAACTAAAGTTTTCCCCATTCATATTTGTAACAGCTCCTCGGAGCTTTCACGGGTAAGTGTTATCGAAATTATAGTGTCCTATTGGATTGGATAGGATATAGTCTTCCAAATCCGCAAGATATCAGTCTGATTAATCCCCAACTCTATCCGTAAGGCATGTGTTGGGCAAATTGTAGACCAGTTGTACCCGAAAGGGATTAATCGAGGACAACTCTCTTTAGGGATTAATCGCACAATTTTTTGCAGGGTGTATGTAATAAGGCAACCCGACTCAAACATCAAAAGCACTTTTTCCATACCCATACCATAAGTGTAATTTGAGTTTGTGTAATTGTATGAGTATGTACGTGCCACACATACCATAATGCACGGTGGAATCTCAAAAATTTACTACGCGTGCATACATATATGGTTATATATTGTATGTTTTCCATTGTTCACTTAAATTTAGTTATTTTACAGTAAATATTTTGATTTCATTTTTAAACATTTCATTTATCCCAAATATTCAGTTGAATATTTCAAATAATAGTTGGTAGGCATAGCCATAACTAGTCACGCAAAAAAGCATGCTTTCAAAGTACTTCACATAGCGCATTTTTAAATATCCAACCATCCGTTAAAGCCAAGCGGATAGAGAGGTGTAAACAAAGGAGTTGCTATGAGAAAACTTGAGATATCGTGACGACTTAAAATCTACCCCATATATTGATTTCAAAAAGTATTTATTCCAAAAAGATTTAATTTTGGAATTTCTGGAACTGAAAACGGAAACTCCTTTTAAGGAACAAAAAAGTTGACTACTGAATAAATTTGTATTATTGAATTGTTGCTCCAAGGTTTTCAAGTCTGAACTTCTGAGAAGTTTGTCGTATTGCTGTGGTATATATGTTTATTTATGCACATACATCTCTTTTTATTAAATACTAAAGTCAGATTACAATAGAATAAATATTCAATAAAATACCTTTCCAATATATTGAAATTGAATTCAAATGCAATAATCCGTTTTTATTTGGCATATGCGTGCAAAATTGTTAGAAGCAAATTAAATTAAACGAAAACAGATAAAAGGTTTCATAATGTAAACAACTTTGTAATTTTTTATCACTTTTAACTTTTGCTTTATCAATTGAAATAGAAAAAAAATTTATTGTATTGTATGTCATTCTAGCAAGATATATAAAATAAAACTTGCGATCAAGGATTTATATTTCAAGAAGGAGATTGATTTACAATATTCATATGCGCTCTAAATAAAATCTTTAATTTCATTCTATCGTGCACATCCATATGGAAACACGTTTTGTTCGTGCTAACACAAATGCTCTTTGATCTAATGTATCGGAATTGATTTATTTATTTGTTAAATTTCATAAGAAACTAGATTTATTTCTACAACGCAATATTAACATTTTAATTACAAATTCAGTGAAATGATTTATTGTAACTACTAGTATATACCCGCAGCCTTGCCCGCCCCTGCGAAGTACCATTTCAACATTTTAGACAAAAATTCGGTCCTCGAAGTTCACCAAGTTAGGTAGATTGGTCAAATAAAAAAACTGTTGGAAGACCAATTATTTGTCTATTTTCCTAGAGTTTTGAAAAAACAGTATGTATTGAAAAACGGTTTTCAAAAATTTTATTTAATATACATATCCATGAAATCGATTGAAAGTTAGGTTTCTAAAGTTAAATATTGCTTTGGTTTTAAGTATGGATATAAATGTCTCAGGAAGCATTTATCGAATAGTTCATCTAAACTTCTAACTTTGATATTTATATAATATTATTGAATACTGAAGCATTTACCAAGGGTATTTAAAATTTTCAAAATTCTCATCAATGGGGAAAGGTAGATTGATTAAAAAATTTGAGGTTTCTAGGCGATCACGTTGTGACCGATAACTCAGTTATCAATAAATATATCGATATACTTATATCGAAGTCCAAATGAAACCTGGGGCCATCCCTTTTCGTTTGATACCCATATTGTAGGGAAATTTTAAGGCTTTTGAGCCATCTCGTTTTCGCCGATAACTCAGTTATCGATAAATATATCGAAATATATTGAAGTCCAAATGAAAACTGGGGCCATCCCCTTTAGTTTTATACCCATATTGTAGGGAAATTTTAAGTATTGTTCACCGATAACTCAGTTATCGATAAATTTATCGAAGTCCAAATGAAACCTGCGGCCTTTCCCTTTCGTTTGTTACGCATATAGTAGGGCAATTTTAAAGTTTTTGGGCAATCACATTCTCACCGATAACTCAGTTATCGATAAATTTATCGACGTCCAAATGAAACCTGGGGCCATCCCTTTTCGTTTGATACCCATATTGTAGGGAAATTTTAAGGCTTTTGAGCCATCTCGTTTTCGCCGATAACTCAGTTATCGATAAATATATTGAAGTCCAAATGAAAACTGGGGTCATCCCCTTTAGTTTTATACCCATATTGTAGGGCAATTTTAAGGATTTTTCAGCGATAACTCAGTTATCGATAAATTTATCGAAATATATGGAAGTCCAAATGAAACCTGGGGTCATGCTCTTTCATTTGATACCCATATCGTCAGGCAATTTTAAGGCTTTTGAGCCATCTCGTTTTCACCGGTAACTCAGTTATCGAAAAATTTATCGAAATATATTGAAGTCGCTTTCTGTTTGCACCACCTTTTTCATACGAAATGTCGGAATCTTGCAAAGTCTTTTTAGGTAGCTTCTCGTTGAGCTAGACACTTGAAACTAGGAACATAGTTCGGAGCTCTGTAATAATGCAATGTGAACGAAAAAGTATCCGCTAGGTGGCGCACGGAACAAGAAATACGGTAAATTCATTTATAAATTAAAAATTTGGGACGCATATTTGGAGAACTTCCCGGTAAGCTAGATAATTGAAAATTTGCAAACATATGAACAATTGAAGACAATACAAACTGTTGTACAAGAAATTCCGCTAGATGTCACACTGGTGCAGATAATTACAAAAAATCGATTTTTAGTAACTTCCAGGTTAGTTAGAGATTTGAAACTTTACACATTTGTCACAACCCCATGACAATGCAATCCCTCATCAAAACAATTCCGGTAGGTGGCGCACGGATTGAGATATTTCGAAAACTAATTTGAAGTTGGCAATTTTGCGATCGACTTTTGACCAACTTTCTGGTAATCTAGGAACTTGAAACTTAGCATTTAGTTAGAGGAACCGTGACAGTACCATATTTAAAAATCAAATTTCCGATACGAATCACGAAACCTAAAAATAAAATAATAAAAAGATGATAAAAAATTTTAAAGACAACCTTTATATGACTGCTGTCAAAAAGCCTCAGCAAATTTGTCGTTAAACAAAGACATGGTGTCGGTGTTTTTGGTTTTGAAATTTTAGTCATACCAATTGCAATCAATTTTTGAGATTTGAAAATATAAATGCCGGGAAGAGAGGTCCTTGAAGAGATGTAACTCCAGTAGCATCGAAACATATGTCGGCTTTTCTGCTTCCTGCAGCGCGTAGGTAAATTTTTCTCAAAAAACACATTTTCATACAACCCCGAAAATTGCTTCACAATACCGTCGGTATTTACAGCAATAGACTACAAGCCAAAAGCAAGAAAGGGTTTATTTTATTTTAGTTTATTTTATTTAGTTTGATTAATTTTTGATGAAATTTTGATTGAGTATGATTAAAAGTTCAAAGCTACACAACTTTCACATACGAAAATGGGAATTTAATATGCGCACGAACTAACATTCTCTTATCTCATACCACACCAAATTACATTAGACAAACTCGAATTTGGTGTGAGTTGTAACATGAACAGACTGTGACATTCACACGCTGAGCCATGGCATACACAATGTTAATTTACATATTTGTGGCACAAACAATTTCTTTCATTAAATTCTAATAAAAGCACCAAATATGCGTGATGTTATAAGTTTAACTCAAAACAGTAAATATGTATTTGAAATATTCTGTCTCTGCCTCACGCGTGTTTGGCACAAAGCGTAATTTGATTAGTTGCCGCAAATGAAAGTTTTTTGTTGCACACCCACAGGCGTAAGGGAGCACAAATGCGTTTATGAGCGCGGTTGCGTGTTGTGCAAATAAGAAGTTCAATTATGTCAATGACATCGTCTGTGCTTTACTTTTTTACAAAATCATGTTATTATTGCTGCTGTCGGCTTTAGTTCCACACTTTTCACTTCACTACTACGCATATTCATACAAACATCCATATCTATACAAAGTTTGAAAATAATATCATAATGATAATTTTTTTTTAATAAAAATAAAACTTATAACAATTTCGCCGTTGCTAAGCAGAATTGAGGGTAATTTGTCCTGAGATTTTAACTTCGAACATTCGCTATGTAATGGAAGCACACCACAACTATTTCCATTTTCCATTAGAATAATATTTCTTTTTTTTTTTGTTGCCACATTAAGGCCATTATTATGTCGATAAAACTGTGGCTGACTGCTTTTATACAGCATTCGTGTAGTCGTTCAACAACAAAGTGCTATCCTCAAATCATTTGCATTTGTTTACTCATATCACAATGTAATCATTTCACATTTTTTCTCCTCGCTGATTTTTATATAATTTTGTTTGTCAAATCTGTGCAAAATAGCAAACAATCAACAAACAGCGAATAATTTCCACTGCTATTTATATTGTGAAGCTAACACATTTGGCATAGAACGATACCATGTGGCTCAGTCAAATAGGCGCTAAGATTCTGACTGTGTAATTTTTGATTAAATAAAAAAATAGGAAAGGAAGGAAAATTTTTTTTTTTTAATATTCAGGCAGGTTCTGAAATTCACTTCCGAATAAAATTTGTGAAAATTTTGTCAAATTACATAGGAATTTTAAATTTTTCACATATTTTATTCGGAAGTGAATTGCCAGAACCTGCCTGATTATTTAATTTTAAATTTTTTTTTTTTTTTTTATTTTATTTTTTTTTTTTTTTTTTTTATTTTATTTTATTTTATTTTATTTTATTTTATTTTATTTTATTTTATTTTATTTTATTTTATTTTATTTTATTTTATTTTATTTTATTTTATTTTATTTTATTTTATTTTATTTTATTTTATTTTATTTTATTTTATTTTATTTTATTTTATTTTATTTTATTTTATTTTATTTTATTTTATTTTATTTTATTTTATTTTATTTTATTTTATTTTATTTTATTTTATTTTATTTTATTTTATTTTATTTTATTTTATTTTATTTTACTTTATTTTATTTTATTTTACTTTATAATTTTTTTTTTATTTTTTTTTTTTTGTTTTTTTATTTCTTTTTTGTAGTAGGATAAATTGAACCTTTTCGCATGACCGCCAGTGTACACATTAGAATAACGAAATCATAGCTATAACGAAATTAGGGTCATAAAAGCTTGACATTAAAAAAAAATCACGCGTTATTGGATTTTTTAATCAACTCCAATAAAACGTGTGTGGCACAGAGCCATAAATTTAATATTCGCTCGTTGAAATCGAATCATGTGATTTTATATTTGCTTTTAGTTTTATTTATTTGCATATTTGTGGCTGGGAAATGAATATTTCTACCCTGACAGGAAACTAAGCGAATGTTTAATTTAGTTAGTTAGCCTGCTTTAGGTTTGATTAAAAGTTGATTTTTTTTTTAGTTTTAATTTGATAAACAGTGGAACTTATAGAAAGTTGAAAAAAATTATTTTTTATGAGTTCATTAAAACTCCTTTATCTATTTCTTCTTCTTATATGCCTTCCCTACACAAACCATCACTGACTTCTAATATTTTTAACTGGCCTTGTAATTGCTTTATGGGCGCCAACTTACGCCTTTAACTTATCTGTTATATTATAATCAACTCCATTTTCATATGTACACAAAATTTTTATTTAACACCCTGTACGCCAGTGAAATATTAAAACCATTGCATGCAACACACTCTGTATACATCACAAACACATTGGTGTTAGGTTTCCGCAACGACGGAAGTTATTCAAACGCACCGGATATCACACAAAGGAAGGTGATAAGAGCCAGACTAGAACGAAGCCAATGTAAACCACAAGCAAACAGTATTATGTATTCATAAACCGCCAACACCTATTCAAATATATATATTTATGCAAACACTCACACCAACACAAAGCAGATCATTCAGCGAAGCGTAAAGTTGTATAGGCCAAAACGCAATCACTGCTGCGAGCAAAGTAAGTGAATAGGAGAAGTCAGCAGCAGCAGAGAGGTTGAGTAACAAAGGAAATGTTGGGGAGAAGAATTTAAATGTATGTTAAGGTGGGGAGAAATAAAAAATCTTGTCAACGGAGTATATTTTATTTTCTTTTGTATAGATTTCTCGAACTATTTTTTTATATTATATAATTTTTTTATTTTATTTTACTTTATTTTTTATTTTATTTTATTTTATTTTATTTTATTTTATTTTATTTTATTTTATTTTATTTTATTTTATTTTATTTTATTTTATTTTATTTTATTTTATTTTATTTTATTTTATTTTATTTTATTTTATTTTATTTTATTTTATTTTATTTTATTTTATTTTATTTTATTTTATTTTATTTTATTTTATTTTATTTTATTTTATTTTATTTTATTTTATTTTATTTTATTTTATTTTATTTTATTTTATTTTATTTTATTTTATTTTATTTTATTTTATTTTATTTTATTTTATTTTATTTTATTTCATTTTATTTTATTTTATTTTATTTTATTTTATTTTATTTTATTTTATTTTATTTTATTTTATTTTATTTTATTTTATTTTATTTTATTTTATTTTATTTTATTTTATTTTATTTTATTTTATTTTATTTTATTTTATTTTATTTTATTTTATTTTATTTTATTTTATTTTATTTTATTTTATTTTATTTTATTTTATTTTATTTTATTTTATTTTATTTTATTTTATTTTATTTTATTTTATTTTATTTTATTTTATTTTATTTTATTTTATTTTATTTTATTTTATTTTATTTTATTTTATTTTATTTTATTTTATTTTATTTTATTTTATTTTATTTTATTTTATTTTATTTTATTTTATTTTATTTTATTTTATTTTATTTTATTTTATTTTATTTTATTTTATTTTATTTTATTTTATTTTATTTTATTTTATTTTATTTTATTTTATTTTATTTTATTTTATTTTATTTTATTTTATTTTATTTTATTTTATTTTATTTTATTTTATTTTATTTTATTTTATTTTATTTTATTTTATTTTATTTTATTTTATTTTATTTTATTTTATTTTATTTTATTTTATTTTATTTTATTTTATTTTATTTTATTTTATTTTATTTTATTTTATTTTATTTTATTTTATTTTATTTTATTTTATTTTATTTTATTTTATTTTATTTTATTTTATTTTATTTTATTTTATTTTATTTTATTTTATTTTATTTTATTTTATTTTATTTTATTTTATTTTATTTTATTTTATTTTATTTCATTTTATTTTATTTTATTTTATTTTATTTTTTTCTACCTACCCTAATTTATTTTATTTTTTTCTACCTACCCTAATGTTCTTATATTTAGACGTAACAGTGCTTAACGAAGCCGTCAAATAACTCCCATTAACAGTAACGACAAATGCTGAAATGCTTTTCATATTATGACTCTCAGTTAATGCAACACTTTTTGTTGTAACTCCTTCCACTCCTTTTCCTGCTCTTTTCTTCATATTTAAAGTCAATTTTTATGCATATTTCCTAATGACTTTGGTAACATTTCATAAAAAATATATTTAAAATAATAATGCTATTAATAACAAGAATAGCATAGTAAACTGCAGAGCTATAAAATTACAAAAGGAAATAACAGCCATAGGGAGCAAGGATATCGCCCTCTGAGAAAATATAAAAGAGGCGGCAAGAACGCAAGTGTTTAGGGAAGCGTGAAAAGTGTCCTTTGTGACCGTTAGCAGACTATTAACACGTATGCTAAAACTTACGCATACTTCGCATACTCACACATTAACGTATATACATACATAGGTATCTACTTCCGCACTTCAGCACAGGCATACAAATTTCTAATTGAGGTCTCTTTATTTGCTTTCATATGCTGGGCGTGAAGCTGTTGATAATTTATGCTTATTTACTTGTTCATCGTATAAGCAACATTGTGTAATATATTGAAAAACGTTATTTAGTAACTATTTATGTGCTACGTGTGTGAGGGGATTGTAAAATGAGTGGAGGGGGTGGCAACTCGGTAAAGGAGGATTCGATAGCTTTTTAAAATTATAACATGTAAATTGGGTAATAACAAAATAAGTATCTCAAAGATGGTGGGACCGTACATCAATGAATATTTTTTATTTTCTGAAAAATATGGTTTCAGTATGTTGAGAGTAAATTTGTATCAGGCTTAGCCCTAAGAGAGGTTTAAATTACTAACTATATATTATGTGTGAGTGTAGGCAAGGTTAAGCTTGAGGAATAAGGCCGACTATGAAATACAACATACTTCAAGGCGTAAAATTACTAAAGGTTCATAACTAGAGATCTGATTTATATACAATAATATATAATATAATGTACCTTTTTTCGATAATTCAGTTGCAGCTTAAAATTTGGAATCCGGTGGTACTTTGTTAATTCAGCTTGCATTTATTTGCTTGTATTTATTTTATTCAATTTTATTTTATTTTTTATTTTTAAAATATTTTGTTTTATGCTATTTTTTTTATTTCTTTTTTTATTTTTTTTTTATTTATTTTTTATTTTTTTTTTTTATTTTTATTTTCTTTATTTTATTTTATTTTTTTTTTATTGTACTTTATTTCATTTTATTTTTTTATTTTATTTTTTTATTATTATTTTATTTTATTTTTTAATTTTTTTTATTTAGTTTTATTTTATTTATTTATTTTTATTTTATTTTATTAAATTTTTTTATTTTTTTTAATTTACTTTATTTTTTTATTTTACTTTATTTCGTTTTATTTTATTTTATTTTATTTATTTTTTTATCTTATTAACTTTTATTTTATTTTATTTGATCTTTTTATATTTATTTCACTTTATTTTTTATTTTTTTAATTTTTTTTAATATCATTTTTTTTTTTAATTTTATTTTTTTTTTTGTTTTATTTTAATAAAATTTCATTTCATTTCAATTTTACCTTTTTTTTGTTTTATCTTATTTTATTTCTTTTTACTCTTTTTTATTTTATTTTATAATTTTTATACCCAGCGTACTAGTACTAATACAAGGGTACAAAATATCCGAAATAGATATAGACTTCCATTTATGAAAGTTCTTAGGTTGAAAAGAGAAGTTCATTAAGGCATGTCCGTCCGTCTGTCCGTCTATCCGTGTACGCGATAACTTGATAATTTGAGTGAAATTTAAATATTTGCATGAAATTTTCTATACGGGTTACTTTCCGGCCAAGGTAGGTAACTACTGAAAATGGACGAAATCGAATGATAACCACGCCCCCTTTTTCGATATCGAAAATTTCGAAAATCACATAAATTGACATATCTCGGTAGCTGAAATGGCTAAAATGATATAATTTTATAGGTGAATCCCCCTGGTAATTCTCTTATGATTTTTCCATAAATTTTTTATAGGGGTTGTGGCACCGCCCACTTTTAAGGGAGGCAGTTTTGAAAATTTGACTGGTCGTAACTTTTAAACTAAATAGGATAGAACGATGAAATTTAGCACAAAGCATACTAGTATCGTTGGGAGTATACCTGATGAAATTGGATAAAATCGCCTTCCAACCACGCCCACTTTCGATATTGAAAATTTCTAAAATCACCTAAATTGACATAATTCGGTAACGAAATGGGTAAAATGATATAATTTTTTAGGTGAATCTCCCTGGTCATTATATCATGATTTTTTTGACAAATTTTTAAAAGTAGGCGTGGCATCGCCCACTTTTCAGGGAGGCATATTTGAAAATTTCACGGGTTATAACTTTTAAACTGATAACGGTAGAACGATGAAATTGGTATAAGGTATACTAGCATAATAGGGAGCATACGTGATATAATTGGACGAAATCGCTTTCCGACCACGCCCACTTTCGATATGGAAAATTTCGAAAATCAAATAAATTGACATAATTCGGTAAGGTAAATAGCTGAGATAGTAAAAACTTTAGGTAAATCCTCCTAGGGCATTTATCATTGTTATCCCTCTCTGAAAATTACCGCTGGGTATTAAATGTTCGGTTCACCCGATTTGCGATTTCCTTATTTGTTTAATTTTTTTTTTTTAATTTTTTTCCACTATATTAAAACTCCATAACATAAATTAAGTTTTCATAGATTAAATAAATTTATATATAAATAAAATGAAAAAGCATCAATCAAATGCTGGTAAATCCCAACTCCAGGCGTCCTCTCACTGGGCAAGTACACACAAAAAATATAAATTTTAAAAAACAGCACTATGCACAAATTCCAGTAAGAAAAAAACAAAGTAGGCCACGTGCTGTAGAGCAAAACATAGTATACTCTCTGAGTACCAAAGGAAACAAATACAACATTAATGCATTGCACAATCATGGAATTGTACGTAAATTTGTTACGATTACAAAACACTTGAACAACAAACATTGGGATCTAAAGAGTGGGCCAATTCTCAAAAAAAAAAGTAAAATTTATAAAAAAGTCTCTGCCACAAAAACCATTATGAATGATATCATGAATATGGCAATTGATGAAATCAACAGAAAAAATATATACTCGCGTATTTGGTATTTATGCGCGCTGATTGTTGGCATCAAAAATTAACCGAGTGGGATATTCCGGTGAAAAAAAAAAACGTTTATATTTATAATGAATCGTTCTTTTACAATGACGGTTTTATCTGAGATTTTTATATGAATTCATCAGAATAAAAATTGTTGAAAAAATGTATTTCTGTATTATACCAATACCAATTTATACAACGGAAATATTTTCACTTGTTTGGTAGAGGGTTATGCATATGTAAGCAGTACAAAGGAAACAACCAATAAAGGATTCAAAGTTACTGTTAAGATGCATATAATAGCTCTTACAGCTTTCTGAAATGAGGGAATATTGATTTCTTAAACACGAATATATTTAAGCTCGCACTTTTGATATGGGAAGAAATAATTGTGAGATTAGCCTTTAATTTTCAGAGGTCATATGAAATGTGTAAGACTGAAAATCTTTTTTTATTGTATAGTTGGTTTATCAGATAGGTCCTTTTAGATCAGATGTTAAACTGTGGGGAGTTTGCTTAGAAAAAATTTGAATTTCCGAAATGTTTCAAAAATGGTCCCGAAATTTTTCCAAAATAATCCCGAAAATAATCCGCAAAAAACCCAAAATAGTCCCGAAAACAATCCCAAAATAATCCAAAAACAATACCGAAAAAGTTCCAAAATAGTCCCGAAAACAATCCTAAAGTGGTCCCGAAAACTATTGCAAAATGGTCCGGAAAAATTATTGAAATGGCCTCCAAAAGGTCGTTCACATTCACGAATTTATTACTCAAACCTTCTGCGAATATTCCACACAGTATATGCATTCATTTCTGAAGGTAGACGACAAAAAGAACGTTCTTGCATGCATTCGCGAATTATTGGTTTATAAAGATGGATGACAAGAAGAACGTTCATTTATAGATTCGAGAATGCATTTGAGAATGATTCGCGATTCTATTCGTGAACGTAAACGGTGCGGATTTTTATATGCGTTCTTGTACGCGGATGTGAATGTTGTGTACTTGTTTTATGCGTTCTTATTCGCGTGTGCAAATGTAAGGGAAATACTTGAATATTCAACTTGTATATGAAAAGAACAGGTAAATGTTTCTAATACGCCACGTAGGACCTATAAAAAGTGCACTATAATGGAAAATTTTCAAGGTGTACTCATTATTTTAGCTAGAAAACAAATTGTTACGCAATACTTTTGAAATTGCAATGTCCTTTTCTCAAATATACGTTTTTTCAATATCTTCGCATAGAATCCTGTTATCCTTTTAAAAAATTTAAAGGTGCAGTTTTTTTGCACAGTCTGTTAAATATGAGCCAAATATTAAAATTATGTAATTTTCGAATCCTTAATGGACTTTTTTGCGAACCTAGTATAAGCTGTTAGCAAAACCTTTAACTGAAGATCGGCACGGGTTACACAATAAAACTTCGCACACATGTTATTTAGGATAAAAATCAAATTCAAATGTATTCCACACATTTTTGGGACAGTCTGTCAGTCATGGCTGTCAAATTTTTCTATGACAACATATAAGAGTCACAATAGATTTTCTAATAGTAGCAGCATCATAAAATAAATCGATTGAGCTACGCGTGCACACTTTCGCCTAACCGGCGACTTGATAAATTGAAAAAAAAATTAACATAATCTAATAAGAAGAAATTTTTGTTTATTTTTTCTTCTATATTAATAGGAGTTTTAACTGGACACTGCCTTATTAGTAGGCACGCAGAAAGGCTAGGTGTGCGCTACCGACGATGCCGTAGGAGCTGCAAAGAAGATGAGGAGGAGGAAGCGGCGAAGCACCTCATCTGCAACTGCCCGGCTTCAAGCGGCGCAAGAACGCGCTTTTTGGGAGTTCCCTACCTGAATAACCTACGCCAGATCGCGGAGCTGGACATAATGGACTTGATGGCCTTCATAAAGTCATCTAAGTGGTTCGGGGAGGAGTAACGGTGTCGGTTTAAGAGTGTCAGTCCCGGGATTCTGCTATGTGGAGAATCCCAACAACTCAGGGATTTTCCATATGGCCGGGTCCCGGGACTGACTTTCCGAGTGTTGGTGGTATCACAACGGGCCTTTCAAAACTGGCCTAAGTGGGACTCTGCGGCAGCCACTTGAACCTAACCCAACCTTCATCTACCAGCATTATATAAAGACATTCTGTCTGTATGAAATCCATATAATTTTTGAACATCCTTCATCTTCTGCAAACTTTTATGGCGCGTTTAAATTGGTTCATTAATTGTATTATGTTTCTTTAAAAATGCAAATAAGCCAGAGTACAATAATACTCAGACAAAGTCTAATTAGATTATAGCCCATAACAACCGAAAAGGATGTTCTAAACTAACCAAATTTAGTAAGAATTTGTCTGATGGTAGATCGTTAATGGATTTTAAATGACACTGGAAACATAAATTATATATAAAAAATCTGATTATGAGCTAAAAAAAACGGCAGCGAAAAAGTTTTCTCATTCTTGTGAATATCATACCAAAAGGTGCTTATTCATAATAATACGTATATTTTGTTTTTCATCCGCCTCTATTTACGATCTTTTTACAACCTTTGGTATATGTATTATTGCACATTTATTCTTTACATATTTACATATTTGTAAATAAGCTTGCATACATACATACGCATTTACATTTGTACAAGCAAACAAGCAACCAGACGCGGCCACCATGTCGTATGAGCAACATTTTAATGTCTGTAGGCAGCACTCTGCTTTTTCAAGTAGGACACATTTCATATGTATGTAAGCCATGACATGCAATAAATTTCTTGGCAAGCATTTATTTATATCTTTACAAATGAATGCCTGTTGCTGGTATTTATTTTGGTTGTACATTTCTACAAACGCAAAACGAGCACATTCATAAAGCAGACATACATAAATGTGTATGAACATGATATGTCCAAAATTTTCGTTTCCTAAGAGAAAGTTAATAGTTCCGTATTAACAAAAAGTCATAAGTAGATCAGCAATCATTTATACATATTTCGTAATAACCCACACGAATGGAATGGAAGAACAATCAACAAAGACCACCTTCAAGCATTCATGCCAGAAAATGTAAGCACGTGATTAAGTATTTTAATGTTTTGCATGAATTTTATCTGTAATATTTTTTACTGTTAGTTGTTTGATCGAATTAAAAAAAAAAAAACATGGCTAAGGAAAATATACAAATGTTTTTAAAAATATTTTTTTGCTGCGTTACAAAAATAAATTAAAATATTTGCGTTTTTGTTTAAAGACTTTCGTTTATTTCACGAAATTCTTTTCTTACATCCAACCAACATAAGAGTATCAGAAATAAAAACTCTTAACTATATTTGTATACCTATCTCAATACATCTAAAATAGGTGTTGTTGCAATTTTTCATCATTATTCTTTACTAATTTACATCATTTATGCATAATTCGTCACTCATTATTCATGATTGTGGGACTCATCATTTATCACGCACTATTTCTCATTATAAATCATTTTTATCCATCAGTATTCACTCGTCATCACTCATTCATAATTCATCATTCATCAGTTTTCATTCTCCATTTATCATTCCGCACTCATTATTCATCATTCATCTCCCACTTTTCATCATAGTTCGTCACTGAACATTCATAGTTTACAATTCATCATTCATTATTCATCATTAGGTAGTCTCCTTTCAACATTTATCATTCCATTATATGGTGCATCTTACAAAATATATATATCATTTACTTAACACACTTTCTTCATAATTCATCGTTCATAAGTTTTCATTTTCCATTAATCATTCCGTTTTCATTACTTATCATTTATCTTCCACCTTTCATCATATTCATAATTATATATGCATTCGAGTCTCCATTCAACATTTATCATTCCATTAAATGGTCCATCATTCAAAATATATCATTCACTTAACACACCTTGTTCATAATTCATCATTCCTTCATAATTCATCATCGCTCCTAATTCATCAGTCATCAGTTTTCATTCTCCATTTATCATTCCGTTTTCATTATTTATCATTTATCTTCCACCTTTCATCATATTTCATCATTCATCACTCATTACTCCTTATTAGAATTACATCATTCGTCACTGATCATTCATAGTTGATATTTCATCATTCATTGTTCATCATTACCAGTCATCATTAGGTAGTCTCCATTCTGAACTTATCATTCTATAAGGGGCATCACAAAAAATATATCATTCACTCAACACACCTTATTCAATACCCACTATTCCTCATTCATGATTGAACTTTTTTTGATTGACAACCATCAACAGTTCATTAATA
>CAXKVI010000005.1:111150618-111168118 GCA_964058755.1 Campiglossa producta
ATATTAACTATACAAGAACAATTTCATGCTTGAAGGCTCCTAAGTGCACAAGTAATTACCTGTTAATGTGCCACATGTAACGCCATAAGCCACAAATACCTTAGTGTATTGTGGAAAGTCATTAACGCAAATAATAACAGAAGTTAAAGTACACCAGAGAAGCAAACAAAAGATTTTATCAATAAGTTTATATGAAATATCAATATGTGTTTTAGTGTGAATGTATTTGTACATACGAGTATGTACTTGTATGCGCTAGACTTGAGTATGTGCGCAAATATTTGTTTGGTGTTTATATAACCATAAGATGTATATCTTGATCGATTGAGTTCTTAGCATTTGTTCCAGATAAATTAAATCAAATAAGTAAAGCAAATGTATTTGTATATGCAATTATGCTTTAAATTTGAAAGTACTTTGGCAAATATTCTGTGTACTCAAAGTAAACGTTTACTGCATTTCAAGAAAATTATTGTTTCCTTAAAATTAACGCAGTTTAACCACAATTAAATGAAAGTTGCATAAAGCTTTGACGAATTATTTTAACTGATTAATTATGAAACTCAATTTTGTAGCTCTTTTTAGGAGAATTACACAATTTAAGGAGTATTTCATAAAAACGTAGCTTGAAGCAATTTACATTCAAACATTTTCCTAGTAATGCGAAGACTAAAAGTATTTTCCATACCGAAAACAAAACTTAGATGTTTCCAAAAAAGTCCAGAAAATATTTCGAAATGGTCCCGAAAAAGCCTTGAAATAATTATTGAACGAGGAAAAAATTTCCAAAAATCAATCTCGAAAAGTCCCCAAAACATTGCGAAATTTTCTCGGAAAAGCGAACTGGTAATGAAAATAAACCGAAAAAGTACCAGAAATTATCTCGAATACCAATTCGTGAGACGATCCTGAATTAATCCCGAAAACAAAATTCAGAAAAAGTTCTCAAAACGTGTTGAAATGTCTCCAAAAAATTCCAAAAGAATCCCGAAAAGAATACGGAAATCGCTGGTCTGGAAAGCAAAATCGAAATCGTCCAGATAAAGTCCCGTAAGACCTTTTTGATTTTTTTCGAAATCTCTGCACCCGATTAAAGAAGCGAAATTATCGGGAAACCAAAATCGAAATGATCCCGAAAAATCTTAAACTTTCCAGAAATCAAACCGGAAAAAAGTCCCTAAAACATTCCAAAATGTCCTCGAAAAGTTCCGAAATCATAATGACAAAAAACGGAAATGGTGGAAAAGTCGTGAGATGAATCTGAAAAAGTGTCAAATTTTCCAGAAATCAATCCTGCACGTCGTTTCTGTAACTTTTTAACGAAGTTCGTTACATAAAAATCGTTAATTTGACACAATTTTCTGTACAAAATTTGTCAAAATCGATGTTAACGACAATAACGAATTTCGTTAAAAAGTTACAGAAACGACGTGCTGGTCTCAAAAAAAGTTCTCAAAACATGGTGAAATGTCCCCAAAACGATACCGGCAATAGCACCTAAAAGTCCCCAATTTAACCGCAAATCAAAATCGCCACGGTCCCGAAAAATCCTGAAATTATACCGAAATAGTTCCGAAAAAATATAGAGTTTTAGAAATCCAACTTGAAGTGATTCCGAAAAAGTCCCCAAAACATTGCGTTATGTCCCGGAAAAAAGTTCCGAAATAATCTTGCAAATAATCTGGAAATGTTACCGAAGAAGTGCCGGAAATCTCTCAATGAAACCGACAAGTCCCGAAATTAAACCGAAAACAATCCCGAAAAGGTCCGGAAAAATCTCAACTCGCCTTTTCCCTATCGCGACTTAAACTGCTACTACTTTTGCGCAATTGATGTGGCTATATAATTATGAATAATCGGCAAGGACAACCACATCAACACAATACGTCGGAAAGCCGCTCTAAATTTCCACAACCCACTGAAGAAAAGCAAACGAAAGTAAAACAAAGTTTAAGTAGAACAAAATCCAGCGAACGATACTTAGACAACAAAAATTAAGAATTTATCATAAACAGAAACTTTATGGTCTGCGAAACCTTAACAATTTGATTAAAAAAAAATTGCGGCCTTATTTTTATTTTCTCAAAAATGTTTATACCTAGTTGTACATAGCAGACAAGGGGATATAATTCAGTTATATGCAGAAATTAGGCTGCTTCAATTTCAATAGATGCATAAAAATCTTCGGAGGGAATTTTTAACGCCACCACTGTATCAAATATTTTTTTGCTTTAATCTGAATTCTAAACTTTTTATTGGACTTTTAGGAATACATTCGAAAAACTGCATTAATTTCTATAGAACGGTTTTAGGGTGATGCGCGAACAAACATGCATACAGAGAGAAAAAAAACTCTACAACCGTTGTTTTGCCTTTCAATATCGACACCACTGTATGCTACGAAATATTATTTTGCGCAGCGATTGGGTATAAAACGTTCAGTTATCGCTGACTTAAACTCCCTCGCATCTTTTTATTAAATTTGTAAGCATTTATTAAGTTGTCATAGAAATTTGAGAGAATTTCTAAACAAACAAAAAATCCAACAAAAAATCACTAGCTTTGCATTGACAGCAACATCAGCACTTAATCCGGCGCTTTATTGTGGTTTTGCGCGCAGAAAATGAGTTGAGAATGCGGCAAAAGAAGAACACTGGCTGCAGCTGAGTACTCAATTCGACGCGATTTGCTCGTCGATTTTGACGGAAGGAAGGAAGTGGATTGGAGAAGAAACAAAACGTGCGGCTTAGAGACCACAGAAAAATTCCAACCCACAAAATTTAAAAAAACAAACAAATGAATAAGTTTGAAGAAAAATATGTAGGTATACAAGTACAACAAAATAAATATGTATGAATGTATGTGTGAACAGGGTGTAAGGTTCAAACAGCGTGGGCGCGCGCTCATAAAAAGAAGGCGTCTACTCGCAGCAATATACAACTAAGTTAGTTCATATCCAATTTAGTTTCAGCGATACGAAAAATATTTGAAAATATTTCCATTTCAATTCACCGTCCCCACCAAGCGAAACTACAACATAACAAGCACGCTTCAAGCAAGCATGGCACGAGATTTAGTAAACCCACGTAACTTTATTTGGTTACTTTGGTTCAAATTTTGTATTTTTTTTTTGTTTTGTTTTTTTTTTTTCCTTGAATTCTGGTCATTTCCGTGACTTTTTTTTCAGCTGAAATATGTATACGAATGACTGAAAGCGAATTTCGTGCGGTCTACACACAAAAGGGGAATTTTTAAATAAATTTTTAAAAAGGGCGTGAAAATAATGGAATAAGCTCAAAATAATGAAATGAATAAAAATATATAATAAATTCAGTAGAAGAGGCACAAGTATAAATAAAATAGAGCACTACAAAAAAAAAAACAATCCCATAATAATGTTGAAGTTTAGTGAGCAATTAAACACTTAAGGAAAAAAAAAAATGAAATAAAATCGTAAGCGATTAAAATGTATTGTATATAAAAGCTTAACCACCAGGCAGATACTACTTGCCCACTTGAATCATCCCAAATTCTCTATAATAAAATAAATACAAAATTTTATTAATTGCCCTTTGAATTTGTATAAGGACAACAGGATCCTTAACAAGAATATTGAAGAAACAAAATTGGACTCACAAAATCACTTTAGTACACTGCGTTACAGAATTTTTTCTACAAAAAATGTATATTTTCAAATTGTGCAATGCTATTGCAATATTTATAGGTCGTACACGGCGTATGAGTAACATTTAGTTATTTAAGTTAGAAAAGTTTATATAAAATGTATTTATCATAACCAGTGGCTCTCAAACTATTTTATATGGTAGGCCAAAACCGTACACCCGTACAAAAATGTGTGTACACTAAGATTTCTTTCGGTGATTGAGTAATAAAACTATTTTTAAAAATATTTTGGGTACATCACAAAAATATAGCTTCATTACGTTTCGAACTCAAATCTTTCTCCAAGATGATAAGCACGCCCCATTTTTCGATATCGAAAATTTCGAAAATCATATAGATTGACATATCTCGTCCGTCTGGTCAGTCTCTTATGATTTTTCTGAAAATGTTTTAAAGTAGGCGTGGCACCGCCTACTATTAAGGGAGGCAGTTTTGAAAATTTGAGTGGTCGTAACTTTTAAACTGATTACCATAGAACGATGAAATTTGACACAAAACATACTAGAATCGTTGGGAGTTTACCTGATGAAGTTGGATAAAGGCACTTCCCAACCACACCCACTTTCGATATCGAAAGCTGCGAAAATCACCCAAATTGATATATCTCGGTAACGGAAATGGCTAAAATGATATAGTTTGGTAGGATGAACCCCCTAGTCATTCTGTTATGGTTCTTTGATAAATTTTTAAAAGTATCTAGTCGTGGCACCGCCCACTTTCAAGGGAGGCATATTTGAAAATTTCACGGGTCATAACTTTTAAACTGACAACGGTAGAACGATGAAGTTTGGTACAAGGTATACTTGCATAATAGGGAGTATACCTGATGTAATTACCCGAACTTAGACTTCCTTACTTGCTTAATTTTTTTCCCCCCAAATTTATTACTTAAGATAAAATAAATTGTAGTAAAAGATACAAATGCAGAAAGATATGGAAAAAATAAATGTGGTTAAAACCAATTAAAACCAAACTGAAGATATCTATATCTGCAAATGCGTGTGAGCTTAGAAAACTCATAGATTGCCATCTTTAAATGTTAAACAATTGGACAAAGCATACAAATATTTGCATGTCTGGAGCAAATAAGAAAATATTGGCATAAGGATTCGACGGTTTTAAAATTTTATTGAAACTAAAAATACAATATTTTGACAGCTGCTTATAGTAAATACGCATGTATGTGTGTAGGCTTGTATGCATGTTTGCCTATGTAAATTTATAAATAACGTTGTTATATTCTAATTCTCCGCCATAAAATTTTACGTCTTATTTGCATGTATGTATGTAGGTTTCATGTTTTCTTTGTAAACACGTTTACAAGAAGCAGAACCTAATTTCTTTATGTTCAAATTAATTTAAATACAAATATTTATGTAAACTTTTACAAGAGAAAATAATAACACAGCCTGATATTCATACTAATTGAGTAAGAAAGCCCCTCGCATGACAACCACCTGAAAAGGCTAACAACATAAGGACGCAACCGCATTGCTCAATACTGGAATACGCTTACGTTGAAGTCCATTGTGCCCAGTTATAGAGAAAAGCCACGAAACCACGAATTATTCAGCTTCTTCGAATTATATAAATAAAAAAGACCACAATAGTGGCATTTTAGCATTGAATTTTATCAAATTTTTTGAAAAGGGGCGTCGCACCGCCCACATATATTTGAAGAAATTTTCAAATTTTGACTCTTAATAACTTCAGAACAGTTTATGCTAGTTAGTATAAGGAAATTTTGTAGAGGGCATACTATTGTTGTGTTAAATTCAGCTATAGAAAATAACCGAAATCGCTTCGCGACTACGCCTACTTTTTCATAAAAGTTATATTGAAAGGAGGTGGAAATATTGAAAAGTCCATATCTAATTAACTGATACCGCTATAATAATATAATTTGGCACATACATCAATTTTCATATTCTTTACATTATTTTTGCAAAATTTTGGAAAGTGGGCGTGGCACCGCCCACTTATGTGTCAAGCAATTTTCAAATTCTACTGCTAAGAACTTCAGAACAGCGTGAGATAGATTTAAGAAACTAGGTACCAGGCATGTTATGTTTATGTAGAGTACTACCACAGAAAATAAGAAAAATCGGTGAACGACCACGCCCACTAACACCATTAACTATACAAAACAAAGAATAACAGCATTTTATGTGCACAGCGGGGTATGTAATGTTCGGTTTTACCCGAACTTAAACTTCCTTACTTGTTTGTGCTTAATTTGGTTTACAAGCCTACTTAATATTGGTACTGAAAGTGAAGAAAGTTTTCCTTTTTATGGAAGACTAGCAGACCCGGCAGGTATATGCCCAAAGCAGGGGCGGGTCCACGGGGTGGTCGAACTTCCCTCCCCCTTCCGGATCAACCACGGGGAGGGTTTTCAGTTTCAAAGTCCCCTCTCGCCTTCGGGATCCGAAAAGTCATATTTTTCACAGTAATTTTTTCATACGCATTTATCCTTGGAACCTGACACAAACAGTCCGGTTCAAGAATTAGAAAAAAAACTACCTAAAAAATATAGTAAAAATTAGGCAAAAAATATTGTAAAAAATTACAAAAAAAATATAGTAAAAATTACGAAAAAATAGTAAAAATTACTTCCATTCAGCAAGCTTCAAGTGATACTATCAGAAATATACAGAAAAGTGGTTGATTTGGATTCTGTTGGCTTAATAATGTCACCTACAACACAAAAAATTCCCAAAATTCTGACAAAATTATGAGATTTGTGGTATAG
Source organism: Campiglossa producta (assembly GCA_964058755.1). Taxonomy (NCBI): domain Eukaryota; kingdom Metazoa; phylum Arthropoda; class Insecta; order Diptera; family Tephritidae; genus Campiglossa; species Campiglossa producta. Next base: position 111,157,055 of record CAXKVI010000005.1, read on the forward strand.
TGCTTTGAATATTTTCCTAAAAATTGGTTGGACCTACAGTTGTTTGCCTATTCCGAACGGCAGCTGCAAAGCAGATGAATTTTTGCTGAAAAGCCTTCCATGGAAGAAATATGCTCAGAAAGTTTGCCAAACCATTGCCGTTTCGAAAAACTTTTGCGATAGAATTTTTGATATTGATTTTACCACGAGCAGACTACCTCTACACTACCGTGCACCGTGTTATGTCATTGAAGTTTTGCGAATTTATTATATGTGAGCTTAGGGTGGCCCGACCATAGTGCCAGCAAATTCGAGTATTAGATAAAAAGAAAAATCACTTTTCAGAGCAATCTGAACTTTGACCTCTCTGCGACACGCCTAAACCATCTCCAATCGGGATCAGTGGCGCACACAGAAAAATATTTTGGGAGGAGTTTTCAATATCCAACAGAAAATAAAGAAAAACACTCAAAAGTGGTCCATACAATTTTTTCTGGAATCGATAAAAAATATTCCACACTTTCATTTCGTTAAAGTTAGAAGATGTAGCACGCTGTAGCACACACACTTTTTGTCCATCGCAAGTAGTAAAGGTAGCATTTATGAAGTATAATTTTTGCTGGTTTATATAACTTACTCATTCTGAATGGATATTGCGTCAAATTCGTTGAATGAATAAAAAAAATGGACACAATATTTAAGGCATTTCTCTCAGTGCTCACTCGCACACACGAATATGCCGCACAAAATAGGCATTCAGTAAACGGCAAAAAGACGGTTCTTTAATCCATTCACGAATTATTCTCTTTATGAAGATGACCGATAAGAAGTAAGTTCCTACATTGATTCGAGAATGCGTTTGTTCGCGAATGCAATAATTAACGTGAACAGTGTGGATTTTTTGATGCGTTCGTGAATGCGAATGCAAAAGAACGTATTCATAAATGAGTAGTTCCGAACCCTGCTTTTGTATGCACATAAACTTACACGTACATGCATGATGTGCTTCGAAGAGCTTTACTTATAATTTCCAGGAATATAAAAACTAATAAGAAAGAGTGAAACACAAGATGTGCACATCAAAGAGATTATTCATGTGAATATGAGCACCGAACTTATTTTCAATTCATCGATAGACAAACATTTTAATGATATCTTTGGTGTCAATTCTAAAAATAATTTTTTTCTACAACGATTGGCAAATGGCATGTGGGTAAAATCTGGGGTTATGGATGAATTAGTTGCAGACTTTCAATCTAATACGAAATATGAAGATGGAAGAAAAAGGAAGTCCTAAAACTGCTCGCTGTCAAAGAAACATTCCGCATTTCATTATAAATAGATGTAATTCAAAACTCTGCTATATTTATAATGCAGCTACATAAATAACTGACTAATGAGATTTTGTTCAGAATTTTGAAATAATCAAATTAACGTATGTGACGACGATGGATGTTTATGACCTTAGTTCTTGTTAAGGAATTCAAGGGAAAAAATATGCTTTGATTTCTTTCTCCGAAACAATTAAATTTCTTTAAAAATCACATAAAAATTTTTGTGTGTTCCTCGTGAATTCATACTCGTAACTAAAAATATTTGAAACATCTAAGGAAGTCTAAGTTCAAGTAAGCTGAACATTTAATACCCACCGGTATTTTTCAGAGAGAGAAAATCACAATAGAATGAGCAGGAGAATTTACCTACCAAATTATACTTTTTTTAGGTAAGGTATGTAGGTACTGAGTTATGTCAATTTATGTGATTTTCGAAATTTTCCATATCGAAAGTGGGCGTGGTCTGGAAACGAATTCGTCCAATTTCATTATTCTAACGTAATCAGTTTAAAAGTTATGATCAGTCGAATTTTCGGAAGAAATGCCTCCCTTAAAAGTTGGTGGTGCCACTCATTTTAGCTACTCCCGTCTTTAAATTATGTCAATAAAGGTAATTTTCGAATTTTTCGATATCGAAAGTGGGCGATTTTATCCAATTTCAGCAGGTATACTCCCAACTATACTAGTATGCTTTGTGCCAAATTTCATCGTTCTACCGCAATTAGTTTACAAGTTGTGATCAGTCCAATTTTCAAAATGCCCCCCTTAAAAGTAGGCGGTGCCATACCCTATTTAAAAAATTATCAAAAAATCATAATAGAATGACCAGGCGAATTCACCTGTCATTTCAGCTACCGAGATGTGTCAAATTATGTGATTCTCGAAATTTTCGATATCGAAAAAGGAGGCCTAGTTATGATCCGATTTCACCCATTTTCAATAGCAAACTACCCTGGCTACTTTCTAGCCTGTATACCTAATTCCACGCAAATATCTAAATTTTTACTCAAGTAACCGTGTATGCGGCCAGACGGACAGAGGGATATGCCTTAATTAACTCCACATTTCAACCTAAGAACTTCCATACATATGTGTAACTTTATATCTATTCAAGCTGGTACATTTTTGTGGAAATATTCGTCGATACCTCCGAAACCGGCCGAGCTATCGAAATTTCAAGATATCTCCCAAACCATTTCAGAAATTTCAATGAATCACATCGCATATTATAGCACTCATTGACACTTTTCGTTTGACACCCATATTGTACTAAGACATTTTTGGTCACCCCTGGTCCACATATTGGGCGTTAACCCAAAAACCCGTTGAGATATCGCAAAAATTAATATCTTAAACTTTAAGTTGAGCGTCTAGCAATCCAACGATTCGAATCCATTCATTACTTTCATAGACATACAAACAGACATGGTCCACATATTGGACGACAACTCCAAAACCGGTTGAGATATCGAAAAAAGTAAGATCTTAAAATTTTATTTGAGCGTCGTCAGACAGATACCTAAAAAATTGTAAAATGGTTGATTTGGATTCTACTCGCTTAATAATGCTTCCCCCAATCAATTTTTTGTTGATATCTGCCATGTACAGACATCGATCTGTTACAATTTTGTTATATGTAGAGAAGAGATATCTCGATTATTTTGTGCCGTAACGTAGTATCTACCATATAAAAATCTAACTCGGTCAAAAAAACGTTTCATTTGACTTTAGAAAAAAGTCTTGGTCTTGTTTTTGAATAGTCTAAAAAAATGGAATTTCTGAAATCGCAAATTGTCATGCATCGACCTCTTTTCGCGATGCTATCGTAACGGTAGTTTTTTTTTCGAACTTAACCTTTTGGTGCAAATTTGTTTTACGTCCTCCCGTGCATCATCTGCTAAAATATTATAGCTTAAGTCCTTATAGCTGTGCCAAAAATCGGCTTTCTTTTTGAACGTAAAAAAAACTTTTCTCCTGAAAAATAAGTAATTTGTAGCTTAAGCTAATTTCACAAATATATGAGAAAAATATTCTCATAAAATTTCACTGTAGGGATAAATTTTTATGCTAAGATAATGATTTTTCCTTCGAAGAAAATTATTTCAATTTACCGACGAAAATTTGGTGAGATTTATAAATTAGCTTATGTGAATTATGAAGCACTTAGACACATCCTTCAGGTAAGTTAGAACGAACCTACCTAAGGTCTTGTGTTCTATATTGGCCAGGGCGGGGCACTCGCAAAGGAAGTGAGTAACAGTTTCTTTGCAGCCATCTACGCCGCAACTTCTACACACCTCGTTGAATGCTAGCCCAATTCTTTCCGCATGTTGGCCCAGTGGCCAGTGTCCCGTTATGGTGGCTATGATTCTGAAAATTTCCTTCCTTGCAGGCTGACGGGTCTGCTCTTGCACAGTAAAAAATGAAATATTACTTTTAATACCAGTCGGTATTGAAATTAAGCCTTTTTGGAATTAAATTTGAGTTTTAATACTAAATAGTATTAGTTTAGGACTCTAAAATTTTTTTAATTCCAAATAGTTTTAAAATAATACCAAAATAATACTAAAGCGCTCTCTCTATAATGTTTTAGGTACTATTTGTTTAAAAACAAAGCCGGAAAAGTATTAAATTAATTACTTTTTAGCATTAAATTATGTCCAGTGGTTTGTTCTTCAGAGCACGCGGTTCGTCGCTATTGCGATACTTTATTAAGAACAACAGTGCAATTAGACGCTGACAATCATAAGTACTCGATGGCTTGATAGTAGACATCTCCGTTCAGCATTCAATAAATTGTGAATTCGACTCTCGGTAAAGGTAAACTGTGTAATTTTTTTTTTTTTTTTTTTTTTTTTTTGCCTGAGAGAATCTTCGACTGAATTCCTCTCTTTCTTAATTAGACCGAAAATGGTATTAATTTAATACTTTTCGGCGTTGTTATATATAAACACCAAAATGGTATTAAAGTTAGACTTTTCTTTTTACTGTGTGTTGTAGTCAGGCCAGGTTTTTTTTGGCAATCCTACAGCTATCTCATTACCCTCAATGTTCCTGTGACCCGGAACCCAGACAAGTGAGATTTTCGCGGAGTTTGCTGCTGACCTAAGCGACCTTTTTCAGTCGCTAACGGCCTTAGAGGAAGTGATCGGCGAGTCGAGCGCCATAAGCTCTGCTTGACTGTCTCAGTAATGCGTTCCTCCCTCCCTTCAATTAACTCTCCTTTTAGGTGTTCACAGGCTTTCTCGATACCAACTACTTCTGCTTGGTAGATGCTGGCCGAGTCCGGGTGACGGTAGGACTGAGCGACTTACAATTGCTAAGAGAAGACCCCTGCCCCAACGTCGCAGTCCATTTTGGACCCGTCCGTGATGAGCGAGATTATCCCCTGCTTACAAGCGCTACCATCTCGCCATACACCTCTTGATGGCAAGTGCACTTCATAGTTCTTGTGAAATTTCAAGGAGGGCGAGAAGTAATCTGATGTTAGATCTTCGTTTGAAAATCTGTTTAGGATGCCGCTGTTTCGCATTCCAGCACTCGCACGACCTAAGCCTTAGTGCTGTTCCGCTAGCCGTTACAAGAATGTGCATGTCTAGCGGAACTTGGTCTAGGATGACGTTAAGTGCGTCTGTCAGGTAGGATCTAAGTGCACCCGTTACGCCTACGAATGCCGCCCGTTGTATCTTAGTTAAGTTACTAATGTTGTTCGACAATAGTGTAAACCAAAAAAATCTCTTGACGGAACTTCTGTGTTTTATTCCGGAAATATGAGGGACCTTTTTAGGGATAATTTCAGTAATTTTTCGGGACTATTTTGAAATGTTTTCAGGTCCATTTTCCGGATTGTTTTCAGTACTTTTCGTGAACATTTCCAGATTTTTTCGGATAATTTCGGGACTGTTCTCGGGATTATTTGAGGGCTTTTTCGGGATTGTTGTCGGATAATTTCAGAATTGTTGTCGGATAATTTCGGGACTGCCCTTTGGGTCTTTTTCGGGATAATTAGGGACTTTTAATGGATTGTGTTCGGGACTTACGAATTTAAATTTTAAAACTGACTCCTCCTAAAATGTTTAAAATTCTCTCACAAAGCTGCATGGTTTAAGCTACCCACCTTGGGGTATTATGACTTAAAATGGGCCTAAAATTATGCACTTTATTACTTTTTAAAGTGAAGTCAGTGTCGCGTTGATGAGAAGGCTGTTTCTGCGTTATTAAAATTCGCCAAAAGAAATTTCGTTTATAATATTTTTTTGAGTTAACTCAAGCGGTTTTTCTTATAATCAAAAGTCAATAAAATCCCTTCAAGAGGATTTCGTAGGAGCTGAGTGTAGTCATGAACTTTTTTTGTGTTTCTCTAAAAACACCAAATAAAAAAGAGCAAAGTGGTTTCAAGCAGCAGGTGTGAAGCTTGAGCGACCATTCAAAGGTTACAAGAAGGACATGAGGGAATTAATGTTGGTGAATTTTTTCTTTTCTTCATGCGAATTTAAAATTCCCCAAATGCGTACCAACTGCTATTTCAGCTACAAGCGCATACCTTGGAGTATTACAGAATACACTTTTACCTCAGCTAACCTAAATTGGTCTTACTTACACACTTTTATTTTTGGGCAGTAAAAAAAGAGAAAAAAGAAAAAAAAAGAGTTAGCATACCTGTTAAATCATTCCAAATGCATAGCTTGAGCTTAGCACATACGCACGTATAAGCATACAATTACAATGTTGTTGAGTAGATAGTTGAGTGTGTGTATGTAGCACACATTTCCGAAAGTACGTTTGCAGTTTTGTCGCACTACTGCTGCATTTACAAGCACACACTCACAAAATCCAATGGGAAATAAAGCAAGGATATGAATGTCCTTGCGACAAGTTTTACGATGTGCGTACACTGTGAAATCCCTATTTATTATTTCGAGTTGAAAAAAATTCTTATTCTGCATGTGTGCACGACGTTTGCAAAGTTTGCTGCTGCTGCCAGTTCATGTGTGACTGCCAGCAATAAAAAGCGTAGAAATGTTGTAGTGAAAGTAAAAAGAAACAAGTAAGATGCTTGTGTGCTTTGTATGCGTCTACTGGCTTACATACATACATACACTTTTTGCATATAAATTGCTTGCTTTAGATTATATTGCACACACACACACATACACACACATGTGTGCGCAAATGCTTGTCGAGCGGTTTTTATGATTTGATATTCACTTGACCGTAAAAGATTTTATTGTAAGGAGTAATATTTTGGCTTAGAAATAGAAAAAAATTGCTTGTAATCATTTGTTCACGATTTGCTTGCTATTATTATTATTTATTTGACATCATTTTCATACCAAACTGCACACCCTATTGCACTCGCAAAAATATTTCCGCATATCATAAACTTTTGCACTTTCACTATGAACTTGACTTCGCGCTTGAATGCACTTCAAATCAGCAATCAGTTGACAAGTAAGTTGAAAACTACGTCGCTCTAAAACATTTTTACTAAGTATCTGCTAAAGTTTTTGGTTACACGCCAAAAAGTATGCTACCACTTTTACACACAAACAGTTTTTATTTCATTTCGCTCTTTTTTTATAATTTCTTCAACTTTTTTATATGTCTGCAGACGTGATAACTGCCACCTACGCCCAATTTCCTACTTGCTTGTTTTTAACTTTTTCACATCATTTTGACCATTCACTGTACAACTCCCTTAAGCCAACTTTTAGGCGCAAAGTTTTCACAGACACGTTAGTTGTAACGCGCGCTCGTAAAAAGGTTTCTAATGTGAACTGTGTATGTCTAATTTGTTGCCACTCACATACTCGTATCACTGTACTTTATAATACATATATGTACTCTATAAACTCACACAATGCCACAAAGTATGCAACATTTTTCAAGCTTTTTTCACTTTTCCAAAAATATAACTCAAATTTTCATACTTTTTAGTTGAATGCGTACACGTTTTACGTTGAATCGCTTGCACACAAATACTTCGTCAAACGTAAAACTTTGAAGCCCACACACTCGTACCACTCGTGAGATGTGAAAGTGTAGCTGGCATAATTTAGGGCGCAAATACTTGTGTCACAAAGTTGATAGCTGATATGGAGAAGTGAATAAATATGCCAATTACTCAAAAGTTGTGCAGACGTTTGACAAATACGCGTTTGTTGCTTGCCTGAATTTGTTTAGCGAAATCTCAAAACAGTGTGTTGTCAAGAAGAGTTTGTGACTTTGAGTTTGAATGTAATTCGCTAAGGAATTTAGTTCATACTTTGATAGCGATAAGTTTTATTGCATACTTTTAGGCGCTTGAAACATATCAGTGTTCTTTAACAATTTTGCAAAAGCATTTTCAAGTTCAATAGCTTGCCACTACTACTATAACTATGTAACTTTATATGAGCGATATTTTATACCATTTTTTAAACTTTGATTTCAACTCTCTAATACATCTCACTTTATTCTACCTCAATTCTCCCAGCCTTCATATTTTTAGGTTGTGCTTGCGCCCATAAGTATGCCGAAATCATAATCAATTTTATATGCCGATTTTTTTCTTTGAATTTGTCGCTGTAAGAAAGATGGGACTTATATGAAAAATCATGCGCCTACAATGTGTACTCTTTATTAGGCTTGTTTAGTAACCTTTTTCAAATCTTAATAGGGGGTCATTTCATTATATATTTTTCATTTTATTTAGTTTATTTATTTTATTATTTTAGTTTATTATATTATTTTATTTATTTTGTTATATTTTTTTATTTTACTGGTTTTATTTTTTATTTTTTTCATTTCTTTTTTTAACTTTATTTTTTATTTATTTTTCTTTAATTCTATTTTTATTTACCTTATTTTATTGTCTTTATTTTCCATTTTTTTTATTTAATGTTATTTTATTCTATTTCATTTTTGTTAGATATATATTTTACATTCAATGCCCGGAAACCCCCTCATCGTAGGCTCGACACTGATTTTTTTTATAAATATTTAAGTGCATAGTTTTAGGAGTTTATTTTTATATAATCCACACTCTAGCTATAAATATCAGTCGCTTTTTTATAACGCCTATAAGTATGCAACGCTTTTTTAACGCTTCCCGCACCTATAACTATGAGACCGTCTTTGATTTGGTTGAAATTTGAGTACTCAATTGCTATAACAAGAGACATCAGTTTTGTCAAACCTTTTATTCTTATGCCTAGAATTAGACAACGCCTGGTAAACACTGCTTGCGCTTATAAGTATGCAACAGTTTTAAACAATACTTTTTATTTTTTGGTATTCCCCTCACCGAGTGGCCTTATCAGTAAGCTTCAGTTAGCGGTCTGGCACCTGCCAGTTGTCAAGGTTGGCAACATACATTAATTTTGGCAAATCTAAACTTGAATCTTAATCGATAATCTGCTAAATCTGCTTCAACTACTGTCGTGTTATTATTCTCTAGAAAAATTAAAAAATTTTCATTCCCCAGCTAAATGATTTCTAGTATCAGCTTGGGAGGTAGGATTTATTAGCTAGTTCAGCAAATTCAGCTCATTATTCCTGCAATGCCAGCACCCTAAAATTATGCTTGCAATACCAGTCACTGCTTCATATTTTTATTAAAATTTAGCGCCTAAAAGTATGCAATGTTTATTGTTTACTCACAAAACTTTTTAATTTTATTCAAACTTATTATTTTCATTATTTATTTTATACTTTAATTTCAACACAACTGTAAATCCATTAAGAGCAACCTTCAACCGCGCTTGACACACCGTTGCACTGATGATGACGTCTTTTTTTTTTGTTGTAGCTCCTTTCACCCACCCACAATTTGGCATTAACCGGGGTCAGGTACGCGCTGGAATCTATACTGACTGCATTGGTGCGTACACGTCGCTGAGCTTATCTAAGTGTCACTGCGATACGATTAAAGCGGCAGCAATACCGAAACGTTTACTGCCAACGACACTGACAACGCGACCGAGTCTTTCAACTGACCGACTTTCGCCTTAAATTATGCCTCGTGTGCTCGCTGTATGTTTGTACCGCCGACGCAATGACACAACGACTCACTGCACTATAAGACACAGAGACAACGACGTCGCTGACTTTTCAACGACTCATCGACACACTTTTATTTAACGACGAAGAAATGCCAAGCAAGCGGTGGCGTGCACATATACCGTTTTTTAAACAAGTATTTTGCGCCTGCAAGTATACAACAATATTTTTTTTTGTTTATATGCGAAAATCAGATTATGCAATGCACTTGAACTGTACTTTTTTTTTGTATATTTGTGTGTAGTAAACACTCATATTTTTTATTTTTATTTAAAATTCAACAAAGTATTAACAATTTATTTTATTTCTTACTTAATCCACCCTGTCTCAGTTTATTGGGTAAATTAAAAAGAACGCTTTATGCGGCTTGAATAGATAACGAGCTAATTATTGTGTAAGCACGTTCACACGCGTATACCGTTACCAGTACCGTTGGTATCCTTAACGAAACTAACCGAGCGCATAGCACATTATTAGCGTCCTTTCAAAACTCGGCCAATGCTTTTTGGCTTGTGCTGCACGATGAGTTGAACTTTGTGTGTTCACGAAACACGAAACGAATCTCGAGCGACGTTATAAGAAATGTAGAGTAATATTTGCACAGCTTACGGTATACGTACAATAACAAATATGTATAAACAAATTATTACGAGCATGGAGTGTGTGTCTCTAATTGTTTTTGTCTCTAACGCTTAAAAGTTCAAGGAACGTTAGGCATTTGAAGCTTTTGAGGGTATAGTGGCAAGAGAACGAGAGAGATTTTGCAGTTTTTACGCAAGCGCGCTCCCACCTTCGTTGAGCGCATAAATGTTTCGTTTCCATGCTTTTATCCCACTCACAAATCCTTACACCCCTCTTTGTGGCATGTGGAACGCAAGTACTTTGTAGAGCATATCTCTTTAGTTGGCATGAAATGGCAATGGAACGGCGCAACTTTTGCAAACTCATATTTAAAGGCATTGAAGTTTGTATTGTAGCTAAATCTCAAGCAATTGAGGCATACCGCACGCATCTCAGTGCAAGTTCAAGGAAATGTTTGCTCTTTTTATGAATGAATGTTAAGCTGAGCGTATGCAACTGTAGATGTTTCATTGCCAATGTGTTCCAACTGGGCGTTTAAACTTTTTGCTCTCCTTTTGCTGCTGCTTAAATGTTATCTTTCGAGTACTTATTTATTTTTAAATTATTCTATTTTTTCCGTATTTAGGTCAATTTGTAGAAGTGAAACGTCAAGAGAGCTAGAAATGCTACCTAATTTAGGGGTGTTAAGATAGGTAGTTAGGTTGCATTAAATATAATTCTTTCTGTTGTGTTTACAACTGCATTTGCAAATAAATCTTTTTGGTTGCAGCACAACTTTCACCGGTTACTCAGCTGAAGTTTACTGGTTATTGTTAAAACTGTTTTAAAATTCTTATGACAGATAAGAATGGAAGAGCAAGTATGAAAGAGAAAAGGAACACAAATAACAATATTTTTGGCAATGCTGGCGAACTACTCACGACCTAAGGAACAACCATTAGAGTTGCCTTTCGCTTTATTTTTTTTTTTTTATTTTACTTTTATTTTTTATTTTATTCTATTTTTTTTTTGTCATTTTATTTTATTTTTTTTTATTTTATTTTTTTTTATTTTTTTTTTTTTTTTCATTTCATTTTATTTTATTTGATTTTGTTTGATTTTATTTTATTTTATTTTATTTTATTTTTTT
>CAXKVI010000005.1:111175618-111188118 GCA_964058755.1 Campiglossa producta
ATTCAAACGAGACTTCGCTTTTATTTTATAAGACCGATCATAGTTACCTGCGTAACTCGAAAGTTGGATGTTTCTTTGTTCTCCAGAAAAGTTAGTTAATATTGTTCGTTTGTATTCAAAAATGATCTTTTATTTAACCAAATATAAAGGGGATGCTTCAAGGACAAAAGGGCGTGGAATAGTAAAAATAAAAGAACACTCGAATCTTCTCTGCCATATATGATTCATATTTATTTTTGTGGAAATAATAATAAAAAAGGTTTTTTTTTAACGTCACAAGCTGTCCTTGAACAGGGCTTAAGCGGATTAACGCATTTGTGTAGTACGCACATTGATTGCTGACAGCTAAATATTTTTAACTCTACCTGCTTTTCAAACTAAAGCGGTACAGCTGCATTACTCAAGTATGATTGGTACATTAGACCGGGCCAAAAAAAATGTAAACCTAATAATAATTTCCAGAGGTCTATCGAGCTTGTTTGCTTGTTTTTGGACCGATCACTATTTTGTTTTAAATTGAGTTTTGTAGGAAATTAAATTCCCCATACCTTAAGAAAGTTCTAAATATAAATTTTTCTCGGGCGGACCGTTCTCGAGTAATGCGGCTTATATCATATATACATATCGACCATTCTATTTTCGATTTGGTCCGATTGAAAATCGATTTTCACTATTCGATTAGTTGAATTTTTTATATTATTCAAATAATCGCCAATCAACGATTATTCTATTTCTATTAAAATCGATTACTTACTTGGGTGTTGGCAGGGTTGCCACCTATCTAAAAAAAATTAAATTATGCAGCAACATATGCAAATATCGGTATCAAATGAAAGGTATTTTTGACGATATACCAACTAAAATATTTTCAAGTAGGATTACCGCTCAGGGTTACCATTTTACCGAATTGTATTTGTATATTTTGGGGATATTTTGATTATTTTAGCATCATTTTGGGATCATTTAGGGGTCACTTTGGGATAATTTTGGGGCTATTTTGACATCATTTTTCGTTCAATTTTGGATGATTTTGGGTAATTTTCGGATCATTTTGGGATCATTTTCGAACCATTTTGGGATCCTTTTAGGGTCATTCACCATGAAAAATCGAGATAACAGTGGATATGGAAAAATTATAATTATAATGAGATTAGCTGGTAACCCTAGGTGGAAGGCCTGTCTAGAAATATTTTGATTGAAATACGACGTAGAATACCTTTTCTTTGATATCCACATTATCATATCTAACCCAATTTGTGAAAATTCAAATTGTTGACAACCCTGTAAAAAAATCCCGTTGGAACTAGAATGTATCGTCTTGCCTATAATCGAAATTTCGACACAATGAGTAAACTGGGTTTCAAGTTTATAGTAAATATGCCCAAAAATAATAATAATGGGAGTGGGTGGCATCCCTAAGTGGTAACTCCGCATACAAATATTTTTTTTAAGCACGAAGTAATAAAACTTTCGCTTGATACCTATATCGGCATACCCTTTTACGTTTTTCAAAACTTCAAATACCCTTTAAACCGCCCTAAGTGGCAACACCCAAGTGGAAAGTCCTATAATGAAGCATATTATCCCTATACGAAGTGGCAACACCCAAGAAGTAATAGTATTTTAGAATGAAGCATATTGTACACATACCAAATACGACCCGTATACGAAGAAAAAATAAATTTCGGGTAGTTGGCAGCTCTACTTGACAATATATTAGTGGATGTGCTATCGAAAATACCGTTCATTTGATACCCACATTTTAAAAAAATTGAGATATGTGGCTTCTTTATAAACTCTATCTGTATCTACATAGTTCTCTCCACTTAGTTTTCTACACTCTTTTGGTGTAATACTAACACTATTTTGGTGTCATCGTTCTTTTCCTACACTAAAATGGTGCAAAGTGAAAAAGTGTGGTGTAAATCCATAAAAGTTCTTCGTCGCTACCATTCAGAACAAAGCAACAATTTGACGTCGGCAAGCAAAGGACACGATAGCCTAATGGTAGACAACTCCGTTCTGCAGTTAATAATTGTTAGTTCGACTCGCGGTGAAGGCAATATGGCAGTGTGGTGAGGTAACGTGAGTAAGTGTGGTGTAAATAGTTTTTATTAGGTCGCTTTCGTCGTTCTTGTGCGCGGATTTTTACATTCGATTTTGAACCAACTTTCTGTTGTGCTAGGGTCTTGAAATTTTCACCACAGTCCAGGTCGTTATGACAATGCAACATTATGAAAAAAATCCGATAGGTGGCGTGTGGGCCGCTATATTTCCAAAAATCGCATTTATGGCCCGATGTGGCTGAAATTCGGAACATGTATACCATGAAAAGAAATATTTTCCCAAAAAAATTCCGCTAGGTGGAGCTGAGATCGGGTTAGTAAAAACTGAAAATCATAATTATGGACCGATTTTGGCTGATATTTAGCGTTGGTATTACTTGATAAATTTCCAAGTGTTCAAACAAAAATTTTCATCATCGCTTAGTTTTCTGCCCCAACGCACTATAACAAAAAAATAATTCCTATAGGTGGCGCATGGGTAGAGATCTTTGAAAACTTTCATTTCCAGTGATTTTGCTCTGGATTTTGAATTAACTTCCCGTTGAGCTGATAAGTTTCTAACAATCTTATATCCGATTTGGGCTTTCCTAAAAAGATCCACTTTTCAGTAGGCAGAGGAGAAATTATTTTGCAGTTTTTAGTTCATTTTAAAAACATTTTAAATTAAAAATATTTTTTATTCTATTTTTTATATTTTTTGTTACTTTGACTCTTTTTGGTGCTAAAATAACACCGCACCTTGAAGTGCTTTTTTGACACCAACATTTTTTTGTGTGTGGTGTTTACATTTTAAAGTTCATTTAAAGTTCTTCTTCAAAGGTCAAGTTTTATGTTTGTTAAATTCAACACCTAAGGATACAAAAATATATGATTCGTAACTATTCTACGGCAAAGCACACTACTCAGAAACGTTTATACTTAAGATTTTTCGCTACATACATACATACTCATTTCAATACCTTAGTTACCGGTTCCCACACCGAGCAAATTTCAATGTAAAGAATATTGTTTGCCAAATTCAATTGAATACGATCCAAATTTTCAGCATAATATTACCATAGATTTGTGTCTTGAATTGATTTCCACTCCAACAAACCATCCTAATTCACGCCCCAGTATTGCAAGTCAATCAGCCGACATTTATTGACGACCAAATAGCAATTATTGAACAAGTTACTAACGCCACCGCCCAACTGTCAATGCCCTCATTCAAATAACTAGGTACACAAATACATACTAGGTACTTCGACGCATCCATCCCACCCCCTCACAGACAGGTAAACAGATAGCCACATATTGTTAATACATATTCTCTTTGGCGAATTTTCAATTCGGCTTCAAATTTCGATTGCGATTTTACGCACGCGATATTGCTGCCATTAAATTAGTTAGGTCATACTGAATAGTGTACCTGTACCCAACTATTTACATACATCGACATACTTATAAATTCAAAGATTCACCTACAAAGCATGCGTTTAAACTAGGATGAAATCGCGCGATAAGTCTGAAAGGAGTATGTGAGTCATGGCAGTTTGGATATCTTTCTATAGGTTGATGTGTTCCTCTTTTTGTTTGATCATATCCTTTTAAAATCCAAAAAATACTGTCGAACAGGTCCCCTTCGTTTTCGTTGACTAACCCATTGTTACCCCTCAAAGTATAATACACAAATTGAAATTAAATGATCGCAACTACGCGTGTAAAAGATTGGTTGGGATCAATTTAAGTCAACTATAGACGAAAAGGATTAATTGCGTGCTACTCTATTTAGAGATTAGTAGCACGATTTACCTCGCAGTTTATATTCACTTAGCTATTCACACTTAGATACGTGCGCATTAATGCAATTGCGCCTATAATTAGGCTCTACATCACCGCCACCACCCAATGTGCGGCTCATAATGGCATTATTCTGATATTGAATTGCATTCAGCTCAGGTAACATTTCGCTTGTGGTGTTGGTAAAGTTGAATGTACGCTCATCAAATCCAATTGGGGATCGATTACAAGTGTTACTGTGTAAAGCGTTTTAAGTAGCTATTTTAAGGCTCGGCAATACACATGAAGAAATTCTAAGCAGCCTTCTGTTTAGGATCAAATTTGATAAAATTTTGAATAATAACAGTGGGTTCGAGATAGAGTATTAGAAGCTAAAACAGTTTATTCGAATTTTTGGTTTTTCTGTCATTATTTTTGTTCGCGCATCACTTGAAAACCGTTTTGTAGAATCGAATGCAATTTTCACTGAAACATTGCTGTAGGTCCAACTTGAACTTTTAAATCTACATATATTGCCGCACCAACCGCCAGAAAAATTGACTCAAAAACTTAAAACTTTAAATTAGTTATTTTTTTATATATATATGTATTTGTATATCAAGAACCGCTTGTATATATCTCGGGAACCGCTTGACCGATTTGAATGAAATTTTTCATAAAGATAGAATGCTTGAATTTGCAGGGTTGCCACCTATTTCATATTTTTTTAATATTGAGCAAGATATGTATGCCAATATGGGTATCAAATGAAAGGTATTTACGGCGACACACCAGCTGAAATATTTTCAAGTAGCGTCCGGTACCATATATCCGGTACTATCTCGAGAACCGCCTGACCGATTTCTATTTCAGGGTTGCCAATTTTCGTTTTTTAATATATATTGAGAGAAATATGCCAATATGGGTATTCATTGAAAGGTACTTTTGGCGACACACCAAGTGAAATATTTCCAAGTAGCGTTGCCACCTGACCTTGGATGTTGCCACTTGGAGCAGCTTACAGGGCTGCCATCTATCTTACTATTGTTTACGTAATGAGCAAGATATTTGAATATGGGTATAAAATGAAAGGTATTTCCGGCGACATACCAACTAAAATAGTTTCAAGTAGATTTGCCATCCAGAGTTGTATATTTTTGGGTCATTTTGGGATCGGTTTGGATCTTTTTGTACAATTTTGAGGTCATTTTGGACCGCTTGACCGATCACTATGAAATTTGGTAGAGATAGTGTTCTTGATTCTAAAGCCCCAATTACTTAAAACTTTGCAGGTTCCACTTTCATACAAAGTTTGTGGAGCGTAAAGCAAAGCAGAATGGGGGGGCTTAAAGGGTTGCCACCTATCTCATCTTTTTTTTATATTGGACAAGGTATCCCAATATGGGTATCAGCTGCTTACTAACCATTCTTTTAGCTGCATACCAACCATGATGCTTTTAAAATGAGTTCCCCACCCAGAGTTGCCATCTAACTGCATTTTAATCAATGCGAATTTTCTCAATGTACTCGTAACTACATACTTCAATTTTGTTTAGTTATAGATTTCATCAAGTACGCGTCAACGCCTTAACATTGTTATACACAGTCCATCCCAATCCTAGCGCAACGACGATAAAAATCTCTTCATACATACATTTATGTAAAGTACTGTACTGACAACAACAACAAGAGCATTCATCAATAAACGCACTCGCAAGCAATTATTACATTTCAATTTACATTTGTAAGTTTGCACTGCGCCACCCAAAAATCCAAAATTAACTGCCGAAAGGCAAACTATTGGATGCACTCACTAAATTGATGCCCATAAACGGATGTATGTATGTATGTGTGAGGTATATTTAAAGCAAAATATGGTAATTTAAGTACATAAGGGGGGAGGGGCTTCCTCGAGGTATTCCAAATTCTAATTGCACTTTCAAATTCGTGCTCGCCGAAGGCGTTTCATTTGAATTTAGGCTGATTTTCGGCGAAGAGTGGGGTCGCAGTTTTCTGGCAATTTTTTAGATTTCGTGTATTTAAATTATGCTAATGGCACGCGTGTTTGGAATGTTTCACTCGCATTTCGGCTGCGCCTTTAAAACAATAATTTTCCGAATTTATAAATCATAAGTGTTTGATTGATTGAATGATTTTCCATCGAATAAATTAATTGGTATATTTGATGAGTATTTGTTACTGGAATAAATTTCCTTTTTGTGGTGATTCTTTCTGTTTCCGAGAAAGATTTGAGTTGTAAAAATTAAACCGAATGAAATTTTTTTTGTTTAAGCCTGAGTTTAGACCAGAACTCGTGCTTTATTTTATTATCAAGTCGCCTTCCGCCTGTTGTTTCCATCTCAGTCGAGGCCTCGCCCTTCCTCTGCTGCCGAGATCGGGTGTAGATAGGAAAACCTTCTATGCTGCAGCATCTTTTTCCATTCGCATAACATGACCCAGCCAGCGGAGCCTTTGGGCTACAGATCGCTGGACTATCTGCATAAAGCTCGTACAGCTCATCGTTAAGTCTCCATCGATACTCAGAGTTGGCATCACGGGAAGGACCATAAATTTTCCAGAGAACCCTTCTCTCAAATACTACAAGGGCCTTCTTAACTTCTCTTGACGCTGTCCATAATTCTGAGCTTTACTCAGGACATTTATGACGAGAGACTTGTAGAGCGTGATCTTTGTTCTTCGAGAGAGGACTTTACTTCTCAATTGCCTACTCAGTCCGCAGTATCACTTGTCGGCAAGAGTGATTCTCCGTTGGATTTCTTGACTGATATTATTTCCGGTGCTAATGCTGGTTCCCAAATAGACAAAATCTTTGACAGTTTAAAATTTGTAACTATCAACAGTGACATGGCTGCTACGGTGCGTCTTTTCTTTATTTGATAACAACAAATATTTCGTCTTTCGTCACTTTTTTCATTTAAGGGTCTTTTTGGGACCATTTTAGGATTATTTTGGAACTATTTTTGGGCCATTTTGGGATAATTTTGGTTAAGTAAAGTTAGTGCTAAATTGATAGCACCGAGCAAGCTCGGTCACCCAGGTACTGTTAGCTTACCCCCTTTGCTCCTTTACTCCTTTTTTCACGTTCGCCCTATAACGTAAGTTAAGAGAGTTTTCCGAACACACTAATTAGGCAAAATGAGTTTGCTAATTATCACCTTTTACTTAATTGGCTGACTTGTTAAGGTAATTAAAAAAAAAAGCGGAAATGAAATCAAATTATATAATTACATAAATAATAGATTATGGAAATCTAATAAAGGTCATTACTCTTAGGCCCAATTTCACAGTGCCAGGTTAACTTAAGTTCCACAGTTAACTAAAGATTCGCAATTTTATTTAAATTCTTTAATTGAATTTTTTCTATATAAATTGTTGGTAGACAGCCTTCTGATATCTGACCAGAGGTTAAACCACCAATGTTGGGCAGTTAACCTTTGGTTAACTCAAAATGAAAATTAGATATCTGTGGAACGTAAGTTAACCTGGCACTGTGAAATTGGGCCTTACAGAAATATTTACATACATATGTATGTATTCGCTATGTCTGATTTTGGTTTCGCAGCAAAACTTGTACGGCTGTGCAAAATAACGCTCACCAACACCCCAAGCTCGATCAGAATGGGGAAGGACCTCTCCGAGCCGTTCGAATCTAAGCGAGGTTTCAGGCAGGGCGAGCCCCTATCGTGCGATTTCTTTAATTTGATGTTGGAGAAAATAATTCAAGCTGCAGAACTTAATCGAGCAATATATTACAAGAGCGTACAACTGTTGGCGTATTCCGACGACATCGACATCATGGACTTAAAATTCATTAAGGGATGTCCGTCCGTCCATCTGTCCGTGTACAAGATAACTTGAGTAAAAATTGAGATATTTGCAGGAAATTTGGTATACAGGTTACTTTCTGACCAAAGTAGATTGCTATTGAAAATTGGCGAAATCGGATGGTAGCCACGCCCCCTTTTTCGATATCGAAAATTTCGAAAATCACATAAATTGACATATCTCGGTAGCTGAAATGGCTAAAATGATATAATTTTTTAGGTGAGTCATTCTCTTATGATTTTTCCATAAGTTATTAAAAGTGGGTGTGGCACCGCCCTCCAACCACGCCCACTTTCGATATCGAAAATTTCCTAATTCGTTAAGATAAATACCTAAAATATTATAAACTTTTAGGTAAATCCTCCTGGGGCCTATATCATTGTTATCCCGTTCTGAAAACTACCGCTGGGTATTCAATGTTCGGTTCGACCGAACTTAGACTTCCTTACTTGTTTTTCGATATTTACAAGTTGTTTGCAAAGCAAAGGTGTTAATGCATTAGTGTTGGCGTTAATTTTATTAAATACATATTAAAACAGTTTCATGTATAAAATATGCAAAATTTAATTAAAGACTTACTAATAAAGCTAAGAAATATATGCATACATACTATATTCCACACATACATTAACTGGACAGTGCATTATAAATAAATATCGATACTAATAACTATGTTATTGACAAATATTTACAAGGCATTCATTAATTCATTTATTGAGCTTTCAAAACTCACTAACTGAAACTAAGCCATATTTGTTTGTATAAATTTAATCAATACTAAGAATGTAATATTTTTAAGCTAAGTTGTTTATACCAAAGTTTTGTACGGACCTTTCCCTTATTATTTCACTCAATAAAAGTTTAATAAGATATTGGCTATACAAACTGTTGTTAAATTTTTTTTTTTGCAATCCTGTTGCAATTCTTCGACATAGTTCTCAAAAATAAATAAAAAATTATTTCTGTATCACATGAAAAATCTCAGGTAATTGGTGGAGTCTGAACTTCTCAAGCGTAGTTTACATAAATCATTTTTAACAAGTAACCTACCTACCTACATATGGACCATATTAAATTTACTTGTTTAACATATGTGTTTATTCTCATCGGATGTATTCTAGTTAAGCCATACGCTTCAGTTGGGTATTTACAGTTTGACATTAACTGGTTGTTTTCCACAGCTGCAACGTGTTTGTTGCACTAAAATATTCACAAGAAATCCAAAATAATCCGGAAGCAACCGGATATGCAAATTTATGCACCAACACACACCTTTGTGCCGGTAACTATTAAGTATTACATTGTGGCATTTATAATGCAAAATACATTAGACAGTATCGAGAATGCGTCAGTGTACCTAAGTATGCAAAAACCTGCTTGATGCAAAGCAACGGCCACAGCGGATCTGTTTAATAAAATAATTTTATTTTTATAATGTTTTGTTTTATTTTTTTTTTATTTTTTTTTTTTATTTCGTTCTATTTAACTTTTTTATTTTTTATCCTTTTTTATTCTTTTTTATCTTGTTTTTTGTTTATATTTTATTTAATTTATTTACTTTTACTTATTTTCTTTTATATAATTTTTTTTTTGTTTTTTATTGTATTTTTTATTTTTTTGTTTTTGTATTTGCTTTTTTTCTTTTTTTATATTCTATTTTTTTGTTTATTTTATTTCATTTGGTTTTATTTTATTAAATTTATTTTTTATTAATCTTATTCCATTTTTTTGTTATTTTTTTTTTATTTCATTCTTTTTTTGTTTATTATAGGTTTTTTTTTGCTTCTTTATTTTGTTTTATTTTATTTCACTTTATTCTATTTTTTTTTGTTATTTTATTTTTTTTTTTTTGATTATTTTATTTATTTTATTTTTTTTCTATTTTATCTTGGTTTATTTTATTTTTTTATACTTTTTTTTTCATTTTACTTTATTTTACTTTATGTTTTTTATTTATTTTTTTATTCTTTTTTTTCTATTTTATCTTGGTTTATTTTATTTTTTTATATTTTTTTTATTTTGCTTTATTTTACTTTAATTTATTTTATTTTATTTTTTTATATTTTTTTTTTCATTTTGCTTTATTTTACTTTATTTTATTTTATTTTATTTTTTTACTTTAGTTTATTTTATTTTATGTTATATTATTTTTTTTATTTTTTTTTATTTTTTTTATTTTAATTTATTTATTTTTTATTTTATTTTATTTTATTTTATTTTATTTTATTTTATTTTATTTTATTTTATTTTATTTTATTTTATTTTATTTTATTTTATTTTATTTTATTTTATTTTATTTTATTTTATTTTATTTTATTTTATTTTATTTTATTTTATTTTATTTTATTTTATTTTATTTTATTTTATTTTATTTTATTTTATTTTATTTTATTTTATTTTATTTTATTTTATTTTATTTTATTTTATTTTATTTTATTTTATTTTATTTTATTTTATTTTATTTTATTTTATTTTATTTTATTTTATTTTATTTTATTTTATTTCATTTTATTTTATTTTATTTATTTTTATTTTATTTTGTGTTTTTTGAGAAAAATTTACCCACGTACTGCAGGAACCAGACAAGCCAACATATGTTTCGATGATACTGGAATTACATCTCTTCATGGACTTTTCTTCCCGGCATTGTGAGAGTCGAACTCACAACACTGTAGTGGCTTGTATGCTAGAAGGTTAAACACCTTAGGCCACTACCCAGTTTGAAGGAAACCTTTCTCAGTGTCCATTTATGCATATATTTATACCACCACATAGAACATTTTATTTCAATGCAAACTTATATGAAAGAAATGTGAATTTTAGGACTTGGTGTGAAACCTATGAAAGAACTTTCTATGCTTTTTGTTTATTTTAGTTTCTTTTATTTTAATTTATTTTATTGACATTATTTTTATTTAATATTTTTTCATTGTTTTTTTTTAATTTTTTTTTTTTTCTTTTCTTTTTTTTCCTTTCTTAGTTTAGTTTTATTTTATTTGATTTGATTTTATTTTTTATTTTATGAAATTTTTTTTATTTTAGCTTTTCAATGCTTTTTTATCATAACATAGATTTTCAGTAAGCTCTAATGTATATATTTTTAAGTACACTCACCTATGTACATACATGTATGCAATACTCACTTGTGCAAAATTCCTCTTTATTTATATAACCTCAAGCGAGATTTGTATTGGACATTTGTATTCTCATTTGTAATGATTTGATTAAATTTAGATATAGAAAGCAATATACTGATGTACGTATATAATTCTATGAACATGTGAAATTTGGATAACAACAGCAATGATTTGGAATAATACAGTTATGCCAAACTATGAGATATGCGCCTACATACATTGTAGCATAGCAACATTACAATCGAGTTTACAATGTAAAATTTCTTCCGATTAAAATCAATAATTAAGGTATTTCAGCTCATATGTAAAAATATTTATCAGAACTCATAGTCGAAATTTGCTGTGAATTTTTGGGAAAAGGTTCAATGTACTTTTGGCTATGATTGAGATATTTTTTGAGTCATTGTCGGGGACTATAATAGTAAAGATACCGTTGTTTTTTAACAATCATCACAATTATTACGGCTTGAAGATTTGGTTTTTTTTTTCTTTACCATGAAGCTAGAATTTTTGATGTTGAAGGTCATCCAAGCTCATATTGATTATAGCTCATGTTGATATGAGGTATCAACCCCACCTGTTCTCTCCTTCCATCCCACGCCCATGCATACATAAATGTACCTATGCAATTGAATTCGTACGAGCAAATAATTAACGTATCCATTGTACCATATCCATATCCTAAATGACTCAGTAATACTCTAGGCATTAATTGGTTGTTGTTGCATAAATGTATTATGTTGTAATTCATAGAATATTTATTAACTCGTCTGTGTGTTTGTGTGTATTCACCTACATATGTATGTACTCATATTTGGTTTAAGTGTTATATGGTGAGCCTGTCAATAATACATAGAAAGGACTATTTAAGTCAAACCAAATTGAAAATTCATGTCGAATAAGTAGTAATTAAATTAAATTACAAATACTCACTAAAGTAATGTTAGACAAGTATGATTGTAAGTGTTGATCTAGCTGAGTGCGATTGATCGCCAGTGTAATGGTGTTATTGAATGAGCGTTTAACTTTAATTGCTAATGTTTGTAAAGTGGAACTTGGCTTCTACATACGTAATTACTGTACTAAGTTGTTTCAATAATGCTTATATTATCGATTGTTAGTTATCGCGGCGATTTGAAATCTTATTTGAATTTATTTCACACATAAAATGGGGATTTCGTGTTGGGGATTTTGATTTTGGGGATTTTGATTTTGGGGATTTTGATTTTGGGGATTCTGAGTTTGGGGATTTTGAATTAGGGGATTTCGGTTTTGGGGATTTTGATTTTGGAGATTTTGATTTGGGGATTTTGTTTTTGGGGATAATGTGGTACACCCCATACCCGGCGTATGAGTAACATTTAGCTATTCCACGGTGGTAGCATTTCTAATATTAACAGCTTTGGGAAGATATAATAAAAGTAAAATGGGAATTAAGGATCCATTAATGGAGGTGGGTAGAAGATTAGTACAAAAACAAATAAAAATCAAAATAAAATAAATTAAATTAAAAATTTATATTAAATCAAATTAAACCAAGTTAAAATTAAATCAAATTAAACCAAATTAAATTAAATTAAATTAAATTGAACTAAATTAAATTGCATAAAGTAAAATTAAATAAATTTAATTTTTTTGATTAAATTTTTGAGAAAGAATCCTCAAGTTTTGTCAATTATAGTATACAATT